>JAOWBH010152119.1:0-20785 GCA_028566215.1 Silene coronaria | reverse complement strand
AGTAAATGAAGCGTATTAGTAATTATGAATTCACGAATTGTTATTTTTTGTAATACTTTGCGTAATGCGTATTCAATTCCCTATTTCGAGGGAATTGCGAATTCGAATTGCGAATTTGAATTATGCGTATTATGAATTCGGCAACCCTGCCTAGTGTTCGAATTGTTGCGTCTAGCCTCTGGTGCACAGAACATTCGTTGGCAATGAAAATCAAATTGGGAAATTGTAAATGGGAACTAGAGTGGAGGGAGTATTTGTCATAAGAAGTTATTGGATCCCTTTCACTGTTTATTAGGTACTGCAATATTGAATATTCATAATAAGCTTCGTATGCAATATAAATATACAACTGAAATACCGTATTTTGCTTTCGTTCAGTATCAGACTCCAAAACTTCAAAAAGTTTGAATGTCTGATAAAACGTTCTGTGTTAGTTATATTATGACGTATGGTTGATATTAGCTAAGGTATTGCCATTTATTCTCCTGTGGAAGGAGTGGCATGTTATTGAGTGTCATTCATAGGTGATATTTTGATTATTTTCCTTGCATTTTTGTGAATGTTCTTTGATTTCTATTGAACTTTCTATGTGTATTGGGCGAAAACAAAATTTAAATTACTGGTTGTTTAGCTTTGCGCACAGCATTTGGTTTTACTCACATGATTCTTTCTTGCAGTTTCCTCTTCTGTGTAAGAGCACCCGGTTGCAGAAGCTTATGCTGAAAGCAGATGAAGATGATTCAGATGACATTCAATTGGTAGGCTTCCCTGGCGGGCCCAAAGCATTTGATATTTGCGCCAAATTCTGCTATGGTATGACTGTTACTCTGAATGCTTACAATGTTGTTGCTGCACGTTGCGCTGCCGAATACCTTGAAATGACTGAGGATGTTGACCGAGGCAATCTGATTTACAAGATCGAGGTTTTTCTCAACACGAGCATCCTTCGGACATGGAAAGACTCAATTATTGTCCTCCAAACCACAAAATCTCTACTACCATGGTCGGAAGATCTGAATATTATTGGGAGATGCGTAGATTCTATTGCATCGAAAATCTTCATGGACCCCACAAAGATCACTTGGTCTTACAGACATAACCGAAAACTAGCAATGGGAGACGGAATTGTCGAGCACGAATCCCTAGAATCAATTCCAAAAGATTGGTGGGTTGAAGATATATGTGAATTAGACATTGATATGTACAAGCGAGTTATGAATGCTATGAAATCAAAGGGGATGATGGATGGGGCTTTGACCGGGGAAGCGCTAAGGACTTACGCTGTCCGTTGGTTGCCGGATTCTGTTGATACTCTGGTTTCTGATGACCATGTTATTAGATATAAATCCCTGGTGGAAACAATCATTTTTTTATTGCCATCCGAGTCATCATTGGGTTCTTGTAGCTTCTTGTTTATGTTACTTAAATTTGCTGTTCTAGTTGAAGTAGATGATTTGGTGAGGGAAGAGTTGGTGACCAAAATAAGCTTGACGCTGGACCAAGCGTTCGTGAAAGACCTACTAATCCCAGCCAGGCCTCCCCAGTGTACAGTTTATGATGTTGAATTGGTTAAATGCATTGTGAACAGATTTCTTACACAGAATATACATTGCCGGGATGTGGATAGCTTTGAGATGAATGAGAAGGGCAATTTAGACGCTGGTTTGGGCGGTGGACCTTGGTTGAATGTCGGTGGGTTAATTGATGCTTACTTGGGAGAAATTGCATCTGATCCGAATTTGACTTCGTGTAGCTTTATTGAATTGTTGAGGTTGATACCTGAGATGGCAAGACCGATTCACGATGGACTATACCGGGCTATTGACATCTACTTAAAGGTATGTCTATATGGTATTTTGCTATCACGTTAATGGTTTGTCGTGTGTCTGACTATTTTGACTGCTTATTGATGACAGTGATTCCATGTGTGTGTTTCGTGAACACTTGATCAACGTTGCTAACCTTGCGGTGTTTCCACACTTTATAAGTTTTGCTACTTCATCTGGCAAATTGTCTAGTTATCAAATTTGAATTTGGGGTCTAAGCTGTTAAAGTTTCTCAAAATAGAATGTTTGATCTGATCTTGAATGTTTGAGGCGAGTACTGTCTCAAATCTTGTCATCAAGTCCTCAAGGTATACTACAGTTGCGTGGACCAAATCATCCGTAGTGGAATTAAGTAAAACACATGAACCATACAGCTTTGGTACTTTATGTTGTGTCTAGCTGCACTTGCTCTCATGTTCTTTAATTTTTTCCTTATGCATAATATTTCATATTGTATACTGAATGAGATTTTACGAAATTTTCAAGATATTACTTGTATGAAGCTAAGTATAAATTCTAGAAGTTTGTTTAACTTTGAATACTTCACTGTTTGTCTAGTTCCAGTTGGATCCGTACCACTGACGTTTTCTTCATGTATTAAAGTTTCAATAATATTGCTACAAAGTTTACTGTGCTCGATATGTGCTTATACTTATGAATTCTATGGTTGTCGTTAACTTCCAGGAGCACCCCGACTTAAGTAAAGCTGAAAAAAAGCATATATGTGAGCTGATGGACGTCAAGAAATTCACTATGGACGCGTCAATGCATGCAGCTCAGAACGAGCTGCTTCCACTCCGAGTTGTGGTTCAAGTTTTGTACTTTGAGCAGACGAGGGCCGCTAGCAGCACACAACTGCTTATCGGCACTTATAACAACACTTTGTCGTCCGATCCCAACAACAAAAAATGGGAGAGAATAACTATAGAAAACTGCAAATCACTAAGGAAACAGATGGACAAAATGTCATTGGAGGAGAAGAAAGAGTTGGAGGAAAGCAGGAAAATGATTTCCAAAAAGAGTAGTGTGAATAGTAGGAGTGGTACCCAGTTGTTGCCATCTCGGTCAAGGAGGATATTCGATAAGATATGGGGAACGGATAAAGGTAACAGCGAGAGCAAGAGCTCAGAGACTAGTGGGAGTTCTCAGTCGCCTACCACTTCATTGGCTCCTGGTGACACCAAGTCATTTGGTTCGTCTTCAAGAGATCGGAGATACTCCATTTCGTAAAAGAATGCCAACAAGCAACAACTAAGGAGATTCAGTAGCCTGGAAGTGTAAAAAGACGTGGTAGGTATTCTTTATTGCAGGGAGTTCGAGTACCGGGAAGTTGGCTAACAAGAACGATCTTCACTAAATTAAAGTTGGTTTTGTATGTATCTTACGTCTTCTTGTGCCGCCAACATGTATCCTATCCTAATTTGTTTTGATTATCCTAGTCTTCCAGCGCTTCTTATCATATTTGCACCCTTTTTTACTCTTTTAACGCCATTTTCTTGGTCGTGGGTTGGTTATGGTATAAGAATTAGTAATTCGACCTCTATTTTTTGAAAACATCTTTTAAACATGGTCATCACGTTGCTAGTCTCTAAATAAGTTACTGCATGGCGGGATTTGGTTACTAGAAATCACTAGTAGCTACGGTTATACTTAGTGCCATGATCTTTTCTGATAGTATTTTTTTTTTTACTGGAAGTTAGTATTAGGAAGAAGTTTCCTTGAGCTTATCTGATCAGGTAAACTCTCCTGTATTTTTACCTTGGACGATGGTGATGAAATTTAATGATTTAATATCTCTAATGTAGAGGATGGTAACTGGTAAATCTGATAGCTTTGCCTGGAAGGCCGATCATTTATCAAGATCTTGGGGACATGCATGGTAATTGGTACATAGAGTCAAAAGTTACCCCCACGTTACGTTGCTAGCGAAGTCATTGAAACATAAACAAGTAGAAAAGAAAAAGGTAAAGCTGAAACACTAGTGCTTTAGCCTTTAGCCCTTCAAGTAGTGTGAAGTGTGAACAAACCAAGCCTTTCTTGACTTGATAATTTCATCACTGCATACATAGCTTATACTTGTCCCTTGCTTTTACATATGAACATTACTTCTATAAAACTCATCTATCTTCATTCATAAGCTAGCTAGATAGGTGTTGAGGCTCTTGAAACAAATGGCAAAAGTTGTAGGATTCTTTGTGTGTCTAATGGTCATTGCTTTGGATATCGGAGCTGGGATTTGCGGCATTCAAGCAGAAATGGCTGTGGATAAGGTACTTGTCGTTAATAAGTAATTTAAGACGATCTTACATAATAATTTGAGATTATATATCAAAATGGACTATTAACGTTACTAATCTATATCATGTTCAATAATCTTGTAGGGAGACTGTAATATGTTAAAAATATATTGAAGTTGATTTGAGTGTAATGTGATAAACAGGTAAAACATTTGAAGTTGTGGATATTTGAGTGTAGAGATCCAAGTAATAAGGCATTTAAATTAGGGGTAGCAGCAGCAGGGCTTATGGCATTGGCTCACATTATAGCCAACCTATTTGGTGGCTGCTTCTGCCTTTTCTTCCATTCCGACTCTCACAAGGCTTCCCCAAATCGCCACTTAACCACTGCATGCCTCTTTTTCTCCTGGTATGTAACCTTTGCTTTTTTTTTTTTTCCTTTAAATTTTTTGTTAAATATAATCATCCTCCATAATTTTTAGTGTCAGATCTCTCACTTAGCTTAGGCGATTTTTTTTTTTTTTTTGAGAATGGTAGGACGTAATTGAGTTGTGATGACGGTGTACAAATCTCGGCACTACCCACCTCATCTTACGGCCTTAGCTAATACAGAGTAAATCGTTCAATATTACTAAGTTATTTATGGAAATTGTCGTCACTTTCAAATTTCCGATTAACTGGTATATATTCAATGTATAACGTGGTAAAGTTATTTATGGAAATTGTCGTCACTTTCAAATTTCCGATTAACTGATATATATTCAATGTATAACGTGGTAACGGTAGTACACTCGATGAACCTAAAAGTTTGTATTTTTTTGTTGTTGTTGTTATGAATCAGTAAAACTTATTTGCTTTAACTTAGAAATAATGGAGTTAAGCTAACATGCATGCATGTCAAGCAGGATTATACTGGGCGTAGGAGAATTTATGTTGGTAGTAGGGACACTATCAAATGAGAAAACAAGAGCATCTTGTGGCCTTACTCACCATCATATGCTGTCTATTGGAGGAATTATTTGCTTTGTACATTGCTTATTTGCTGTCGCCTATTACCTTTTCGCAACTTCTGCTGCTAATTAACTTCAAATTTTGACTGTTTTACCAAGTGTATTTTCTAGATATAACAGTTTAGTAGATTGGGATGTGATTTATTAACGTAATTTATTTTTGCAATACATTATTTACTTAATTAAATGCTTTCTATTCACTTTTTCTTTTCTTTTGCATACTCTTATCTAAAAACGAGCCCAAATCTTTCCCTAACTAACCCCATAACCTCTCAATTTAAAAAAATTATTCAACTACGGATGTAATTTTTATGTACAATGAGTTTTTAAGTCGTTAATTTCATAATTATGAATCAAATTAATAATTCTCTTTCTTTTTGTTAGACTTTTATTTGATTTAGGGTTGGAGTTGTGAGGCAGGCATGTGGTCATTGTCGGTCGCGGGCGGTGGGATGGGGAAGTGCGGTTGCGTGATGGGGAAGGGGGCGGCGGTCAACAATGTTAATTAATGGTGTTAATTAGTTTGGGTTTGCTTTTTTTCCCCTTTTCTTTTTCTTTTCTATGTAGTACATAGTACATTGGAGAAACTACGATGGGTAAAATACGTATTACAAAACTCAATATCCTTATTTATTATGCTTTGAAATATGAGCTATAAAATCATGTGTGTTATTCTAGTATGCTCATAAATATAGTTGGATAAACCTAATCATATGAGCCTGTTTGATCTACCCAAGCCTTTGGTAGTTCGAGAATGAACTTGTGTGGAATTTTTTAAACAAAATACTTTAGGAACGAAAGCTTAAGTGGGGATGACCGGATAGGACATTGGGTTTCAACTTTCAAGGTCATTGTCCTTTCGTCATACGATTTTATATCCGGGTTGTAAACGTCGTCGAGCTTTTAGTAACCGTCGTCAGCGTTTTTCATAAAAAAGACTGTCACTACCCTTGGTCTCTCTCTCAACATTCCCTCCCTCTCAAAATTTCAAAACACACAACAATTATCCACACCCCCCACGGCCACCAGCAGCCACCACCAACACGTCCTTCCCGACCACCAACGCCGGCCACCGCACACTACACCGGACGACGCCACCAGCAGACACCACCAACACGTCCTTCAAAATTTCAGTATTTTTTTTTTCGAATTTTTTCCATAGATTGATTAGTTATTTGTTTTGTATTTTTAGCACATTGTTCTTATTTGTAAATTAGTTGTTAGTTTAGTTGTTGTTTGTTTGTTTTTGTTGATTTCAATTAGGTTAATTCTTGAATCTAGTTTGTACATTTACCAGGATTTCGATTTTCAGTTACATTGTAGTCTTTGATTTACTCGAAATTGTTTGTTAATTGTTGTTAGTTGATGTTGTTATTGTCGTATTTTAGTTGTTGGTATATTTGTATCCAATTTGAAACAATGTAGTCGATATTGTTGTTGAAATTGGGAGTGGAAGTCGACCCATGTACCGCACCATGACATTCATGGTGGGAGATGATGTTGCACGTTGAATGTCGTAGTGGTGCTATGGATTGCACCTTAACATTCATCGTGGGAGATGATGCTGCATTATGAATGTCTTCGTGGATATTGGTTACCATGATGAATATCGTGGTGCAATCCATATGGCCACCATGACATTCAACGTGGGTTTATGGTGAGCAGGATTACTGTCTTCATGCCCATGGATCGCACCACGAGGTTCAACGTGTAAACCTGGGTGAACCTAATTTTTTTTCTTTTTTCGTTAAGTTTAATTTTAATAATCGAAAACCCGTTACTTGCTTTGAATTAATTTATTTAAGTTATATTTTAATTGATAATCCGAATTTTAAGTTGATTTAGCTTATTTGATTTGAAAATGAATCGGTAAGTCGTAGTGTGTGTCGGGACGCACCATGATAGTCAAGGTTCACCTATGGACCAAACCATAAAATTCGTGGTGCACCCGTAGGGCGCATCACGAGTATCAACGTGCATACCACAGACCCACGTTGATACTCGTGGTTGATCCATGGGACGCACCACGAGTTTCATGGTTTGGGCATGGCATGATCTTACCGGAGATTCGATTAATTTGTTTACGTACCGGAGATTCGCGATCCGACATGAGAATCGATAGTGTAAATTGTTGTTTTTTTATTTTTATTTATTTATTTGGGTTTTAGGTGCATTTGAGAGAAAAAAGAGTAGAGAGAGAAAGTGTGTTAAAAGTGTAAAGGGCATTTTCGTCTTTCGTTCTGAAAACACCGACGACGATTACTAAAAGCTCGACGACAAAAACTAACCCCCTTACCTTATAAGCTATTTATTTCATTTTTCAGTTAGTTTTTAACTTTCAGACACATTTTCAGGTTTCAGCTAACTTTTTTGTTTAAAAAATAAGTCAAGTAGTACACCGCTTATGTGGATGAGAGAAAAGTTGCTTTTCTCTATGTAGTATGTCTTTGTCTTATTCATCTCACATAGGTATACTTGACCCGTCTTAAGCTTAAAACGGATATCTTGGAAATGAGAATTTGTGTTTTAAAATTACGATCCAAAAAATTAAAAGGCCCTTAAACAACACAAAACTGAACAGTCAAGCAATAGCCACAAATGTACTCCTAGGCCCCAAAGTTACTTCGTACACTAACTGGACTGCATCATTTATTATTATCCCAAGGCCATAAGCCCATAACATGAGCTAATATATTCCACTGTCCTTACATTACCCGAATGGATTTTGGAGGCCCAACTTTATTTATCGGCTGTCCAAGAAGTTCGCTCCATTCCTATTAATAGAGATTGAATGTCTGTCCTCATGATTAAAGGATGAGGTGACTGGTCCACCACACCAGGACACCAAAGCCACTTCGTTACATACATATGAAGTTGTTAAAAGCAAAATCTCGCTCCGTTAAACATAGGTCTCGACCGTAACTTTAACTGGTTTCTTACCAAAAAAATGATGTTTAGTTGATCACAAATTCTCATTTATAACAGATAAAATCCGTCACTTTCAAGAGACGTGAGACAAAGAGGTAAGCGGAGAACAAGTGGGGAGATGGGAGGACTAGCAAGGGTTGTCACCTCTCCTATAGGTTGAAATTTTTAGTTAGATTTATCGAAATTTTTTCAGGTCCATTTTATATAATAAGTCGTTTTCTCCCTTAAAAATTTTTCGTCTCCTAAGTTCAAATACTAGCTCTATTATTAATGAAAGGTTTTTAAAGAGACAGTCAGAGACAAGACTCTTTTGTATGTAATTGATACTTGATAGCCTACCATCAAAGTTAGTAATGATCAAACTAGGGTGCAAGGGCCCTGTAATCTTTTTCTTTGTTTTTTTTTTCCTCTTTTCAAATTACTTTTGGGAGAAGGGCACGTAGTGAACAGTGACATGGACTTGATCACTTGCCAACTTGTAAAATCTACTCCGTACATCAATGCATTCAAATCTCACGAGTGGAATTAGAGCTGAGCACAAGGTACTAGTCATTAGACCGGGTAAACGGGTCAATCGGGTCAGGTTCCGGTCGGGTCGGGTTGGGACAGGCCGGTTCGGGTCGGGTTGGAGATATTATCGGGCTAGTTTGGGTCGGATTGTTTCGGGTTTCGGGTCGGGTCATTTTCAGGTCAGTTCGGGTCCGGGTTCATTTCGGGTCAATAATTAAGAGAGATAAAATACATTTGGTAACATTTCGGATTGTTTTAAGTCTTTTTTATTCAATTAGAGTTATATTTTGTCAGATCAATTTTGGGTCGGGTGGTTTCGGATCGGATCATTTCGGGTCTCGGGTAATTCCGGGTCAACAAACATCTGTCATGTTCGGGTTGGGTTGGGTCATTTCGGGTTTGGGTCAAGCTCGGGTTCGGGTCGGGTTATTCGGGTCGCGTCAGTTTTGCCAGGTCTACTAGTCATATTGTGTAGGGTTGAGCAAAACCGGGTACTCGGCTCGGATTTGAAAACTGGTTCAGTACCCGATTTCAAAAACCTTAAAATTTTTCAAACCTCACCCATTCCTCTTTTAATTCGGGTAACCGTTTTTCCTGGATTTTTCAAACCGGATCTGAAAACTGGTTAACGAACCGGTTTTCAAACCCGGTTTTGGTTGAATTCTCTTGCTTGGCATAATAAGTTAATAACCCATGCATGCTGTCATTTTGAGTTTTAAAATAATTTGTTTTCAAATGTTAAAATTACTTCATAAATAAGTCATACATACAAACCTGAATCGTTGAAATCTTGAAATTAGATGAACAAATATAGTAGATCTAGAATTTTGGTGTTTTCTCAGAGTTGAAAGAGAGAGTGTGAGAGGCGGAGATGATCGAGATACTCAAAGAGGGTTTTGATGTTTTGGGCCCGACTCTTGAAGTCTTGAGTGTGCTTTTTTTATTATGTTTTTTCAGAAAAAAGTTAATCCGATGTCAAAAGCGATCTCCGGTTTGGTTTTATTTAGACACGCATCCGCTCCTCATTTGTACTTAAAAATTCGGTTCGGGCACCTGCACCGGAAAAAACCCGATTTTTCGGTCTCCGTTATTCGGGTCTCGGTTCGGTTTCAGTTTAAAAATAAGGTTCAGATTTTTTTGCTCAGCCGTAATATTGTGCGTTATCCACTCTAGAAGTCTAAAGGGTATTTGAGTGAGAGACCATGTTAAAATATAACAACCATTAATTGGACGAGTCTTAACTCTCAATTATCGATTTAAATTTCTAATTAAGATAGTCTACTCTCACATAAGGTTGTTTGCTAAAAACTAGCAAACATTAGACACTACCACAGACATATTATTACATGTATATATACTCCATCATATTCACTGTATTCTCTCACATAAGATTGTTTGCTAAAAACTAGCAAACAAATAAGATAAGTAACTTTTAATTAATAACATAATAAAGAGAAAAGGTGAAATAATTCATCTACTTCACTTTGTATATTTTACCTACCCACTTTTAGAACAAAAATAAAAATTAGAATTACAATAATATTTAATTTATATAAGAAAAAATCATTGTAATTAATTCTCGTATTAATTTCAACAATTTATTCAAGAAATAAGAAAGTTTTTGGGAATGTAGAAAAAAAATTATTATCTCCTATTCATTGTGTTCTTCCTTATTTCCTTATTCGGTTATTCATGTTTTCTTCCCAATTTCCTTATTTAGACATAAACTATCTCTAAATGGAGTGTTATAGGCTTATAGCCCCGCCCCAATCTCAAGCTTTCAATCCCGTGTCCTAGTTACTCCCCACCACCAACACTATCATGACCATGGATACCCTTCCCTCAACCACGCACCACCACTACAACAACTCCTCCCTAATCCTGTCGTTCTCCCTCTTGGAGCCACCACAAACAACAAACCACCACCACTTTAACCCTACAAACCAAGATAAAACGATATCTGACCACCACACCTCTGACAACCGCGCGCCTTTTTCATCGCCACCAACCAAACAATTTCAATTGATAAAAAAAAGTAATGTAAATCTCACCACCAATCCCGCCGTTTCTTGTAGATTTGGTCTAAGAAGAAAGGGAGGAAGAAAAAGGAGAAGGCGGCGATAGAACAGCTGCTGGCGCAGCGTGGTAGAGGGCGGCATAGGGATGGCAGTGTGGCGACACACATGGGTAGGGGCGAATCTGGGAAGGGCGGAGACTGTGTGACAGTCGGTCAAGAACGGTTGGTGGCGCAGGGAGGCGACGGTGAGGGTTGTGAAGGGTGGCTGTCGGATGGTGGTGGTTGGCTGGTTGTGTTTGTGAGAGATTAAGTTGGGTAATAGGAAGGCAAATGGGTCAATTTTCTATCTTTCTTAATTCATTCCCTCAAAACAAAGGCGAAGAAAATAGGGAATATGAGAGAGTATAAGAGCAACTCTAGAGCGGCTTGGCTTTCTAAGCCAATTACTTAACAATGGAGTACAAAATTTATTTTAGCTTAGTCCAAAAGAATGGCTTGGTCAAGCTATTGGCTTGCATCTGACAAACTGATGATGCTTGTTTCTATTTTGTTTAATACTTTGATGAATTTACTCTTTAATGGGACCTAATAAAAAATAAGATGGATATTAGTTTGGCATTAGAGAGTATTGTAACTTGGGAGAACTTAGCTTGAAAATCCCATGTGGCAACCCCAAGCTACTCAAATGGTAGCCTAATATTGGAGTTGCTCTAATATACTTCTGCCTAAAGTCATTTTTATGAGTTTTTCTAGATTTTTTAATGTTTTAAATAAATGTATAAAAATGACTTGAAAGGAATAAGTATTGTGGAGAGAATGAACTTGAGTAGGTCAATTAATGCAAATGTCGGAACCCTCGAGGACACATACTTTTACAACCTTACATTACAGTTACGCAAGATCCACTATTTGGTGGTGCCTTTTTTCCTCGCTACTATATGAGGGTTGCTAGTCTGATCCACAACGACCACAAGTGAGTATTTGAGCTATGTCGCAACGTCCCCTAACACCCGATTTCATCCCTAGATGTAGGGCTGAGCAAAACCGGGTACCCGGCTGTGGACACAGGCCACCCGTGCGTCCGGATTTTACCGACGAGGCGGCGACACAACTCCCACGGAGCTTTGCGAGCAAAGCACGTCATGTGTTGTTACCGATTTGAAAGGCTTAGAAACCGATGAAAGGTTGAACAAGCCTGCATTTGTGGAGTCGCCACCAATTTTTGTGGAAAATTGGAACCGTTCGAATATTTCATGTCATGTCAAGACATAAAGTAGTGACATGAACACCACGAATTCGTCACACATAGCATTCAATGTCTAGAATGACTCTCGTAAGCCCGAGAACACGGATGTTCATAGAGATTCCAAGTAAGGGGTGAGGCTACGTGTTAGGAAGCTCGTTAATCGAACACCTAACCCCGGCCGCCTCGATAGTGGAATCTACTAATGATTGGGAAGTTCGTTAATATTTGATATATTGTCGATTAAATGCATGCAAAGCAACATCCGTTGTTTTAAGCATGTGAAGTTATTTATACTATGTCGGTGAATTAATAAATAAAGATTAATGACCGAATCGTGATTTAGATTAATTACATGTGAGATACAATAAACATACATAAAATACAATACGAATGAGTATTTACGTCATAAGGATGCCAAAAGGGAATTTTGAAAAGAATAAAAGAACAAATAAATAAAATGAAAAAAGGTCGTGAAATAACGTGAATATTAAGTGTTATTATTGTACATTAGTCGATTGTAGGAAAAAATAGTATAATCTAGGTCGAGCAACTAGAGTTCAGAGGTAGAAACCAACCCAGAACAGGTGCAGCCAGTGATGCATCTTCTGCAAGAGGCGCAGCCACTCATACGTCTGTTCTCGGTTGGGTTCTGACTGTGAAAGTCAGAATCGCAATCTTTTATATTCATTGGGATAATTTAAATTGATTAATTGTAATTATAAGTCGAAGGAAGTGCTTTAGCAAATTTAAGAATGTGGAAATATCTATAATACTCGTGAATGCGAATTATAAGTGATGAAAAATCGAATTAAAGGACGGAAAACTAACGAGTTATTTGAATTATACAAACTATGTATTAAAATCGACTAAGAATGAGTTAAACTGAAGAATTAAGGTTAAAAGAATTAGAATAAAATTTACCGAAACTATACAACAATCGAGTTGAAGAGATTCGATATTGAAAAACCGAACCCTTCGAACCCGGAATTGATTTATTGACGAAAACCGAACAATATCGAATTATTAGTGATTTAGGTCGAAAGATTTAAGAAAATAAAATTTAAAAATTTAGAATGAAATGAAATGAACAAAAGTAAAAGAAATAAGAAAAGCATGAATCTAGAAAAGATCGAGTAAGAAGAAGAAAGAACCAGAGGACAAGCAGCCTTCGGAAGATGCTTAGCCAGTGCAGCTGTAACACCCCCAATTACCCGGCCAAGGTAATCAAGGGCGCTACCATCTCGGTTGCCCGAGGTAGTGATTTTAAAACTCCAATTCAAGGAACATTTTATTATAAATACAATTTTAGTCATTTAAAAAAACTTGACTCTATGAAATAAATACAACTCATAGAGCTACGACCTTTATCTCAATCTACAACTCGACTCTATCCTCATAGTGCGGCCCCATCCCGAATGCATCATATAAACCTGAAAGTCAACTGCTCCCAATATGAACGGAAATATCATATGGATTAACGCAGGCCAACCCGGAAATAGTTGACAGACACACAACCATGCAAATGTCAGTTACAATATACGATAAAAATATAATGCTAACAAAGGTGTAATCGATGCATGCATGTATGGTTATGAAATGGCAAGCAAATGTCACAACAAGGACATACCTCCAACACCACTCCCATACTAAACACATGGTGGCGGCACCGTAGCATCGCTCACCCCCACTACCCGGACCGCACTCCGAAACAAGAACCGGGACGCACCCAAGTATGGGCCCTGGTGCTAACCGGACCCATGCCCGTCATTACCGCGCACCGTAAGTCTCTTCATACTCAAGTCATTAATGTGCACATCCCTATTAGGATGGGAAGCCCCAATAGGAGGCCTAAGCGTGAGGCGGTCTCCCAACCGCCTCACGTCTTCTCAACAACCACCACAAAATCCCCATCACCATCCACCTCCAACAATCACAATCATGAACAATGCATATCATCATATAAGTCAACATATAAACCATCTCGAGCATCATATACCTCATATTAACATATGAATCTTTATCATTTGTTTCCAATCATTTAACAATCACATTTATGCCCCAATTCAATTATACCAAGACCATGAGATAAATTACCCATTCCCACAACATGTTATAATGCAACCAATTCGTATGGACATTAATACACAGGAGAATACATTTCAGGGGTATGCTCGAATCATGGTGAAAGTGAAGATAAGGCAAAACGTACCAAATACTAATCACTTTATTGATAAGTTAGATAAGGAATAATGACAGGATGTTCATTATGAATTGAGACCCGCGCGCGTGAGGATTATCAAGGAATGGGGTATGAAAGTAAAATTTGTCACATAAAGGAGATTAAACAAGAGAGACAAAAGATGAGGAAAGTATGACAGCCTAGATTTGTAAGTGGTGCTTGATGAGAAGGCCAAGGGTACTGTTGAGGAGGTAAGAGGGGGGGGACTAATCCATTTTTACTCATGTACCTTCGCCAATGGTTATTGCAACAAGAGTCTTCACACCAGCTCCTAGGCTTGGCTCTATGGCAGTAAGCAAATCACCTTGGAGAGTGCTTACTAAACTTATAAGGTAGGATTGTGGAAATTGTGGCCAGGTTAAATATGAGCTCTTTTATGGATTGGCTAAATTACACCGTGAAATTCAGTACTGAGAGTGGTGGTGGAAAAGGGGTTGGTTTATCAATCACTGATTATGGCAAACATTGGGTTTTGGAATGTGAGGAGGTGCAATAGTGAGAATAAGCAGAAGGACATTAGGTGGTTTCTGCATATAATAACATAAGCCTTTGTGGTCTGTTAGAAACTAGAGTTAAAAGTTGTCAGAGAGGTTGTTTGATCACAATCTATGTGTCATGGAGATATGTAGAAGTAAGGAGAAGAGGAGAACAAGATTTAAATACTTTAACATGTAGGGGAAAAGATGATATTTTTTGCAGATAGTGGAGAGAAAATCGACATGAAGGGTGGAAGGTGTTAAGATGTTTCAAGTGGTTACTAAACAGAGAATGCTTAAAGAAGATTTGAGGAATCTCAATAAGGATGCATTTTCAAATATTGAGACTACTGCTTCTGTGGCTAAGATGAACTTGGAGCATATTGAAGTTAGAATGCATCAGAACATTGGTAATTTAACGATTCAAGAGGGGCGGGGGGAGCTGCTGCAATGGCTTACAGGGAACTCGGTGAAGCTAGAAATAACTTATTGGCATAGAAAGTAAAGACCCAATAGATTGAGGATAAGGGTGCGAATACTCAATACTTTCACAGTGCCATCAAAAGGGAGGAGAATTCAAAATAAGGTGTTGTCTATTAAAGATATGCAAGAAAATAATAGGACTGACACGGATGGGATTGGGGCAGCCTTGCTTGAGTATTATCAAGGCCTGTTGGGGACTAGTAGGAGAGTCACTGTTGTGCACTATCCAACTGTGAGAAGAGGGCAACTAATCATTGTAGCCCAGCAACAAATCTTATTGAAGCCTGTGATTGATCGGGAAGTCAAGGATGCCTTGTTTTCTATACCATCAAACAATGCTCCTGGCCCTGATGGATACACAAGTCCATTTTTTTAGAGACTCCTTTAGGGTTACTGGAGCAAATGTGATTAAAGCTGTGAAATATTTCTTTAGCAATGACAAGTTGTTAAAGCAAGTAAATGCTACTGTTCTTACGTTGATACCAAAGAAGGATAGGCCAGAGAATGTTGGGGATTTCGGGCTAATTGCCTGTTGTAATGTACTTTACAAGTGCATTACTAAACTGATTTGTAATAGGGTAGCCACTATGTTACCTGACATAGTGAGTGAAAATCAACGTGTTTTTATCAAAGGGAGATAAATTGTTGATAACATCATGATTTGTCATGAATTGGCGAGGTTGTACAGTAGGAAAGCTTGCTCTCTTAGGTGTCTTATGAAGATTGATTTGAAAAAGGCATATGATTCCATATAATTGAATTCGTTGAGAACATACTAGGGGCTTTAAAATTTCCTGAGAAGATGATAAAATGGATTATGATTTGTGTCCCCACCCCCCACACACACACACACCTTCTCTTTGTCAGTCAATGATAACACTTTTGGTTTATTTCCAGGGAGAAGAGGTGTCAGGCAGTGGGACCCTATGTCCCCATTATTGTTCATTATATGTTTGGAGTACTTAACTAGATTTATGAATGTGGTGGTCCAAAGGACAAAGTTCAAATTTTGCCCATTATGTAAGAGCCTGAAGCTATGTCACTTGGCTTTTACAGATGACCTGCTGCTATTTTTTAGAAGCGACAAAGGATCAATGGTTGTTCTTTTAAGGGCTCTTGCTACATTTTCTGAGGCATTAGGGCTGGAGATGAACTTTGAGAATGAAGTCTCGACAAACTGTGAGAAGTCTAAATTATATTGCAATGGTGTAGAACAAGCAATTGTGTAGGCTATTCTTGCTATGTCAGGATTTAGAAGTGGATCTATCTGTAGTACCCCATAATTTATGAGGATGATAAGCTATGTGTAACATGTATAAGTCTAATATCCTTGTCTAGTGAGCTTGTGTTATGTCTAGTGATCTTGTCTAACGAGATAGTACTGAGCATCTATCGACAAGGTAAGGTACGTCGATAGACAGTGGTGGTTGGTCGATCGACAGTCAGTGTTGTGTTGATCTACAACCAGGCTGGCATGTGATTTTCAATTGTTATACAGGTTGGTCGATCGACAATTAGTAGTATGTCGATCGACATATCTGATAGACGTATACACATAACGACCTATTAAATATAATTCCTACCTTCCTAATTTATTTCCTGATTGACTAGTCTACTCTAAAC
Organism: Silene coronaria; assembly: GCA_028566215.1. Lineage (NCBI taxonomy): Eukaryota > Viridiplantae > Streptophyta > Magnoliopsida > Caryophyllales > Caryophyllaceae > Silene > Silene coronaria. The sequence goes on along the minus strand of JAOWBH010152119.1, from coordinate 4,190 downwards.
ATATAAATACCTTAATCTATCAAACTTAATATACTCTTACCCATCCTACATACAAACCCGAATCTACAAGAGAGAAGAAAGAAGACAGGAAGACACATAGGAGTTGATCATCCTTCCGGTTCAAATTTTGTAAGTACATATCGATCTATGACAATAAGTAGTTATTCACGTTCTCCCCCTTTCCTATACTAACCGTTGACCACCGTGACACTTGTTGACCGACCTTGACCAAGGACCTAGGACGAGATTTGGGGATTCGATAATGACTATTGACATAAGAAAGAAGCGGGTGTGATGCAATTACATGTAGTTAGAATGATGATATATGATGTTTTGAATAAGGTGGAGTATGAGCATGTTGAGATTTTAGTTTACATTGTATATATTAGTACACATGTTACTTATTTTGATGCGAATGGTGATTATGATGGATTAGTATGACATGTTATGTGTGTATGAAAGGTGATTGGATGATATGCATAATTTGTTTGTTAAGTACGATGTCTTTTGGTAAAAGTGATTATTTTGTTGGATTAGTTGTTGTATAATTGGTTATAACATGTGAATATGAGAATATGTAGGCAATGAACTTGACATGCTAATTGATAGAATTGTGTGTACATATATGAAATATATTAGATTAAGATATGAAGTTACATGTAAATTGTATGAAATTAGTAATGCATGTCTAGAGATATGAAAAACGTGATTATAATGCTAACGGTTAGATTGTATGATGTTATGAGCACCTAAAGATGGCTTATATGCACAAGTGCGAATTTGGTATGATAATCACGAGTTGACATAGCTATATATGGAATTCTAGAAGCAGACTGGTACAAATTCAACTCCGACTTGATCAAGTTACTCTTCTACTAGGTTGAGCACCATTGACTCGATCGAGTAAAACGCTTCTGCTCGGTCTAGAAGACCTGTTTTGGATGTTGACTGCGTATGTTGCCTTCGTGCTTTTATAGTTTTTTTATGCTTACGTGTATTCTTTATTTATTAAAGATATAATGGCCAAGAAAGGAGCAACCCCATCATCGGATGTTACCAACATGACCCCAAAGGAGATCGACAGATTGTTAGAAATGAATGCGGCTTTAACAGCTGATTTATAGAATGCTAATAAGTCAAACGAGGTCGATGCATCAAAGATGAGTAACGTGATTGCGCGCCATAACCCTACAAAGTATGATGGATTAGGAGAACCCTCATTGTTAGGAGATTGGTGTGGAGATTCATAATATTTTTGAACTATTAGGTTGTCTGTCTGAATTGCAAGTGGACTAGGCTGCATTTTATTTAAGGGGAAAAGCGGGGTTATGGTGGAGTCGTAATAAAGAGGAAATTAAAGAAGGTTTTAAAGAGCGTAAGGAGACTCATGTTAATTGGACTAGTTTTAAAAATATTATGCCTAGGAATGAGTTTGTGCCCGAGCACATTAGAAGCAGGATAAGACCGGAGTTCGGTACGTTTAAAATGATGAGGGGATGACAATAGAAGAATATCATAACCGATTTATGGAATTAGCAGAGTATGTGTCTGACCTGAACCTGAGTGAGGAGATTAAGACGGTAAGATTCGAAAAGGGACTGACCTTAGATATACTTAAGAGACTTTCAGCTAGGGAGCCATCAAATGTGAATGAGGTCTATCAGAGGGCTGGTCATGCTGAGAGAATATCTTTAATGATGAGGGAGCAGAAGAAAAAAAAAAGGGAGAGAAAAGAAAGGTGGAAAATGTCACTGAGAAGAGTGTCAGTAGTGGTAAGAAGGGAGATCACACCCAGACTAAATCTTATTCTTCTAGTGTGATTAACCTTAGTGGTGGAGTGCAAACAAAGAAAACATGGGGTCAAAGTGTGGACTAACGAGTGTATCATTGTATCAAACATGGTGATAATCAGCCAGGTAAGAGTTGTGAGGGGTACTTAATGACATGATTTGAGTGTGGGAAGCGAGGTCATTGAGAAATGAATGCAGGAGTAAGTTGAGGAACGGGGATGGAGGAAGTAAATAAGGGAGAAGCAACAGGAATGTGGGACGATTGAATAATAAAAAAACTACAATAACAGTCAAAGCTATGGAGAAGGTTCTTCTCAGAGACAAGTTAATGGTGGTGACCAAAGCAACGTTGGAAAATCAGCTGGAGTACCTAGTACAGTGCAAGGAAATAGAGAGAGGGGCAATTAGCTAGACTAATAGGTTGAAAATTGATTAGGTAAATTGGGCAAGTTGATAGTTGTATGGTTTCGTAACACTCGTAGCATTTAATAAACTGTTAAGTAGAAACTTCAGGATGAAGTTTGTTTTTAGAGGGGGTAGAATGTGATACTACCGGAATATTTTCTATGTTTTCCTTAATGTTATGCTACTGATATTAAGTACTTTCTAAGTAATGTGATTTGGTGTGATGATATAAGATCCTTCTTATGATATTTGAGTAAGAAATGGTAATGGCGACAGTAGCATCTTCATTGGCATGTGATGAGTATTGTTTTTGGTGGTATGGGTGAACTTTAGGACGAAATTCCTTTTAAGGGAGGAAGACTGTAATACCCGGTAATTTATAAGCATGACAAGCTATGTGTAACATGTATAAGTCTAATGTCCTTGTCTAGTGAGCTTGTGTTATGACTAGTGATCTTGTCTAACGAGCTAGTACTGAGCGTCTATCGACAAGGAAAGGAATGCCAATAGACAGTGGTAGTTGGTTGATCGACAGTCAGTGTTGTGAAGATCGACAAACAGGCTGGCACGTGATTTTGAGTTGTTATAGAGGTTGGTCGATACATAGCTGATAAACACATGCACACAACGATCTATTTACATAATTCCTACCTTCCTAATTTATTTCCTAATTGACCTTGCCTACTCCATACATATAAATACCTTACTCTATCAAACCTAATACACTTTTACTCATCCTACATACAAACCTTAATCCACAAGAGAGAAGAAAGAAGAGAGAAAGACACATAGGGGTTGATCATCCTTCCGCTTTAATCCTTGTAAGTAGATATCGATCTATGACTATTAGCAGTTATTCACATTCTCTCGCTTTCCTAGACAAGCTGTTAACCACCGTGACAATTGTTGACCGGTCGTGACCAAGGACCTAGGACGGGATTTGGGGATTCGATCATGACTATTGTAATTGATTTGTGTTTAATTGTATATTATTACCTGTTATTTAGGTGATAAATTCGTAGAGGGATCATCCTATATTTTTGTATAGCTTGTGTGCGCGGAGGAAATACCTAAAAGGTTGGGATACCCTACTCAGCCTTATTTTTTTATATAATTCATATCATAATTTGAGATGTATGAATATTGTAATTGGATGACCGTATGATGAAATTTGATGACTGTCTAACGAGGCTATCTATCGACAACATGTACCTGTGTCGATCGACTTGCTGGATACTGGTCGATCGACGACATGGCTTTAAGTGACGGATTGTTATTGTTGTCGAGTTTGATATTGCGTATTGTTATCATTGTATCATATGATTGTGAATGTTAAATAATAAAGGATATGATTTATATACTTGTGCTGTGAAGTTGGGTTGATATGATGATGTCCTTCGAGTTCCGTAGTAATGTAATGTTGATTTGTGAAACTGGCCTTTGGGCTCTTTGATTATTTTGGGGATCACCCGGAGAGGTCGATCCTGGTTCCATTGATCATGGATGCTGCCTCATTGCTCTCCTCTAAAGGACCCACCTTAGAAGGGATGTGCACATTCGGGACTGAGGATGATACTATGTCGTTAAGTCGGTCTGTGAGTTTAATGTCGTTAATTCGGTCTTTGATACTAATGTTGTTAATTCGGTCTGAGATGCTAAAGTCATTAACTCGGTATGGGAGGATATTAGTAAGATGTGATGGTTTGCTATAGTGACAGTCTATGATATTGAGTGGTCTTGATAATGTTGTGATAATGTTATTAGTTGGTATGTGACAACTAATGGTTATTATTGTCATGTGTTTGAAAGTCCATAGACCCTAATTAGACTCCTCTAATTAGATTAACAAATTACAAATTAATTTGTTTAATTTAAAAGTGATCTATGTAACATGCATGCAAAAATGAACATAATAAAAATGGAGGAAAATTTCCTTACATTGAGTATGGAATTTATGGGCACAAGTTTAGTCTCCTACTAAAACTTGTTCTTGAG
>JAOWBH010152109.1:0-12060 GCA_028566215.1 Silene coronaria | reverse complement strand
ACAATTAGTAATATGTCATACACAGGGGCACAGCTGGGAAAAGTGAAAACTATAGGGGTATAAATGGGAAAAACCCATAAATTTATAAGAGTTGGTATATATGGACCACGCCAAAGTTTAACCCAATGTATGTGTGGATTTTGTTTAAAGAAACCGGTAAGCCTTCGCATCATCCGTCTTAAATTTAAGTCGAATCAAGTATTACCACTTATATATATAAAAATGTATATGAGAAATTCATATATTAACACAAATACCAACTCTTACCTTATTATCAATTTAAAATTGACTAATGATTTAGATATTTGACTAAAACAGAAGAAAAATCAGTTCAAAAGTAAGGGTTTTAGTTGTTTTATAGAAAAATAAAAGTTTTATGTGTGTTACCTAGGTGGTTTCTAAAGGTAATGAATTAAAAAAAAAAATTTTTTGTCAAACACAACCTTTAAAAAGAAATATTCAAACACCACCTTTAAAAACGAAGTTTGTAAAACACAACCTTTAATATTTTTTTTTATCAAACGCAACATTTTGGCTGGATTTCGTCAACTTAAAACATTTCCGGTCACTAACTGTTTCGCATGTGAGAACCTATTTTCACTCCCTTCAAACCACCATTTGCAGCTAACATCCACCATAAACAACACAAATACGACCTACCTTACCCTCCCCTCTACCTACATTACCCAATTTCAGACCAAAAAAAGTATCATAACCCTATTAAAAAACCCACAAAAAACCCCATGACCAGCCGCTGTAAACCCACCCATACTTGCAACTCAGACTTGCAACAACTCTCTCCTAACCAGCCTTACTATACATACAAATTGACCCCACATAAGGTCACCTTTGACCATAGTTTTGACAAACCCTAGAAAGCATGTATTCCCTCTTTTCCAACGAGTCCAAAACACCAACAAGCACGCTCAGCAAGCACACAATATATTTATAACAGTCGAACAATGTTCTGAATTTTGGAAAAAGTTCATCAAGTAATTCCCAGTTACAATGATTATTGCTGAAAAAAACAAGGTACACTCGCGTTCCAAGCATAAATTGAGAAACCCACAAAACACCTGGTGTATCCGATACATGCACAAAGCATAATCACAAAAGAAAAATAACCATGATACAACAACAAAGTTATACATAAAGCCTGATTCTCCCAGTTATATCAAGAAAACCAGAAAACATCAGGCATCTCCCCTACACCAACACGAACATTTGGTGGCACAAGTTTGACTAGTTTACGACCTCGCCTCTTTATCGTACTTATCTTTTCTACGTCCTGAACTTGCCTAGAGTCAATAATAGCACGAGGATTTAATATGAGTGTCTCAAAAGAACTAGCACAAGCTATAATGTCCAATGCACACCTAACATCAACATCATTCCCCCGAAATCCGACAACTTCTAATACCCTGAGATTTCGATGGCTCTTATAATTCTTATCATTGCGCTCCAATAAACCGACCAATTTTTCTTTCCGGGCTTTTGGATATAAATTTTTATTTATTGTTATCTCGGCATTTTTCCCATCCTCAAGCTCAATTTCTTGCAGCAGGCTAGCCTCCACGCCTAAACTTGAAGTTTCAAAGATTGGCTGCAGGGACATTTACACATGTCTTTAAATTATGAACTAAATAAGTTACAATATGCGAGTGTTTCTTTAAAAAAAAAAAAAAAAAAAAAAATTACAGTTCGAAAGGGCATTCTACGCAGGACCCACTCAATTGCAATGAACTTGAGTGAATCGGGCATAACATCAGGACGTCAGACTTAGAGTGCTGAGATAGTTTGGCCATCATACTAGTTCCATTTTATTGATCATTAGCTATCGACCAACAAGCTTAACATAAGACCATCCTGCTGTAAAATGTATGGTTGATAAAAAATGACACGACCCAATAACCCGACAAAGAAGTTGCCGGTTTGGTCACTTACTTTAAGAAAGATTTTAAATCAAAAACAATAACCAAGATTAACACACACGCAGCCAAATCACCGATATCTCAAGTAAAAACCAAATAACACCTGAGAAAGAATCTACATTAAAATCAATAACCAAGAATTACGCACGCAGCCAAAGTGAAGGCAATGACAAAATCAAATAAACCGACAAGGAAGTCGCAGATATGGCCACTTTCTGTAAGAAACGTTTTAAATCAATAACAAAGACACACACACGCACGCACACACATTAAAACAAAATAGCATAGATGTGATCGCTGATTGTAATTGACAGCCATACATTAAAGCGGACAGGGGCAGCAAATACATTAGAAAAATTGCATGTAAATTCAGAGGTAGGTATATTACTTGTATCGTAAGTTCACGCAACATTGGGCACGCATATATGAAGAATTTGATGAACACAAAGGTGGGCTTCAAGTGGCTGATGGTCAAAATGAGCTGCTTAACATTGGAAAAAAGCTCTGAAGGGGGGCAAAAATTCCGGTAAAGTTCACGATAGTGTAAAAGATTGATCTGCAAAGCAAGAAATCGGTACATGTCTTCACGAGTGAGGAAAACATATTCCAGTTCTGAAAAGAGGACAGAATTATGATTCTATACTCACCGATGGAAAAAAGGAAAGCTTCGTCAGCTGCTTGGGTAAGTGTGAAATTCGCTCCAAGATAGGAAACGGGTACATGCAACTTTCCTCATCAAAGTTTGCTTCAACAAGCATTGGAACCCTTTTAAACACCATGTGTGTCAAGACAGATTTATGACCGTCTTTAAAAAAGAAACTCATCAGATTGAGTGCATCAACCTGAAGATGTTTCAGATAGATACAATTTATCAAGGTCAAATGCTTCAATTTATCTGACACGATGTTCAGTCTGTGCAGAGTCTCCGAACTCATCACATACAATTGTTCCAAGAGGTGGCAATGCAACAATATAAATTTTAACACTTCGTCGCTTAAATCAACAGATGACAGACGGAGCGATTTAAGGTTGACGATGCCATTATTCTGACGATGCTTTAATATGTCCAATCCTAGAGAGAACCTTGGAGTGTTTTTGGAAGTTAGAATGTCCAGGTTCTCAACTCTTTTTGAAAAGGCAAACCGAGCCCATTTCTCAAGTTGGCTCATGTCACAGCCCCACGAAGAACAGAAAAACACTCTAAACTTGCTAACATAGGGACCACGTTGTCCATCAACTACTTGATTAACCCAATTTATGTATCTTTGCGGTTCGAACTTGACAGATATGAACAAATCAAAACAATCAGGGAACAGAATTTTATAATCAAAGTCGAGAACGGGGAGCCATGTCCACAAGTATTTCCACCTTTTTGCAAGGATGCTAGTTTTCACAGCATTTTTTAAGTCTAATGTGGAAAGAACTTTGAGCAAAATATCATCAGGAAGTTGACTAATCTTGTCCTGTATGGAAAAGAAGTTTGGCATTGTTAACTGAAACCAACACTTGCAATACTCAAGATCAACCGACAACCATACGTATGAGCAGACACAAGATTAAAACCAGTTCAAGCAACCACTTAGCGGAAAAAGTTTCAGAAACAGACGTTACAGACTTAACACAAGAGATGGACATAAAATCTAGAGGTTTCTTCGAATTAGACCCTTGAGTTCAAAAGCGAATACATTTTAAGTTAACTTTTTAATTATTAGGAAGGCTTCATCTTTTTCAGTTACTAACCGAACAGTCTTTCTGACTACATCCAACTAGTAGATGTCATGCATGCTTTTGGTACTTAATGAAACAATTTTTCAATTTTTGATAGTAAAATAAAACAATTAACACATACAAAACTAAACAAACTTGATTTTAATTTGTCATTGAATTTAAGATAAAAAATCCTCTTTCTCACTAGTATACTTCATCTAATCTTAATAATTTAATATGACTTTGCTTTTGCTTATGAGTGACGAAAATGAAATACACTAAAAGCAGCAGAAAAAACGAAAGCAAAACGTAAGATGTTACCAATTGATGTTGAGGAGTTGATAATAAGTGTGACGAAGTAGACACTAAAGCCATAACAAGTTATTATATTACTCCTCTCAGATGCTTGCTTTTGCTTCCGGTTGCAAATTCCACTATTGTTGTTCAATCAAGACCGTAACTCTGGGTTTGAAACCAGTAAAAAGTGAGAAAGACGAAAACTATGACAAAAATAAGGCTTCAAACCAGTTGCCCCAAGGACATGTATTTAAGGGGTGCAAAAAGTCAAGTCACAGTATTACTCCTCTCAAATGTTTGATTTGCCTCCTCTTGCAAATTTCATTATTGCTGTTCAATAAAGTCCGAAACTTTGGATTCTAAACAAAACCAAACACCAAAAAAAGAGTGAGAAAGATGAAAACTTTGACGAAAATAAGGCTCAAGACTAGCTGTGGAACTAGGATTTATATGTAGACAGTTGATAGACTATACCACCAGTGGTAGTAGAACTACAACTGATGGCATAGTTTCCGAGGCAATTGGGCTTGGTTATAAAGTTTATGAGTTTTGATGAGCTCGCTCAAAAAATTACAATCTAACTCGGTAAAAATGCATATAAACTCAGACACATGCGAGTTTGATGTCAAAAAATTAAAATATACTCATAACTTATAAACATTCAAATGCTCAGGAACAATGCAGACAAGCTTAGTAAGATTTGATATGGTTGTGTAATGTTATTATACCTCAGTCTGGACGTATACGTAAAACCCTTGTTTAGGGGGGATAAAAGTTTCAGGGGACAAGTAATAAAATAAATTAAACTACAAAAACTCGTAAAAATTAAACCAACAATTTCATTGTCAAGCCGTGGCGACAGCGCCTGCTAGCCCCCTTAGCCCAGCCACTGGATTAAAAAAAAACATTAAACCAATAAAGAAGAGATAAGTTGTACTCCCTCTGTCCAAATCATTTGTCGACCTTTGATTAAAATACCCGTTACAATGAACTGAGATCAAAAGAGTAGATATTTAAGATTGCTATGAAGTAAACCAATAAAAAAAAAACATCAGATCTGGATCCCCTGAAGAAAGTAAACATGAATTTTTGGGAAGATGAAGATGATAAGTTACAAATAATGAAAATAAAGCAAAGGTTAAGAAGGTTACCTATTGATGCAGAGGAGATATTGAAGATTAAATTAAATTACTGTGTCATCATCATCAGCAGCCACCTTTTTTACCCCTAAGATTAAATTACAGAGCCAAACTAAATTAAATTTAAAAAAAAAAAATAAGATGAGATTTGTAGAAGACGGTGGTGGTATGGAGGATGAAGATAGGGTTGGTTCAGGGAGAAAGTCAAAAAAGTGAAGGTGTAATCATCAAAAAAAATCTAAAACTAAACTAAGTACTTTGTTGGTCTATTTTTGGCATATATATATATATTCCAACTAGATTTTTTTTGACAGACGGAGTATTTTCTCACATTATTATTTTGTAAAAAAAAATTTAATAGTTTTTACCATAATTAAAAAGCTATAAAAAGGAACAAATACAAAAATTTAATTAACGACTCGTTTTCGAAAAAAAAGAATATATATCAAATGCATTACCTCATACTCTATTTGTTTTTTAGCAAATGCGTATTTTTTCGAGCTTATCAATACTATATCAACCAATCAATACTATACTATATACTTTTAAATCGATAGCACTGCGTTATGTACATGACAAAGAGACCTTCATGTAGATATTATAAAGTTTTGGTTAAAATTATATTGTAAAGAAGATTTTCCTAAATATTTAGATGAGACTAAAAGATGGTGAATTTCCGAAACAATTAGTACATCATCTTACCATTATACGTTTAATCAAAAATAAATCCTTCCTCTAGAAAACTTTCCATTAAAATTATATAAAAAACTTCCCTTAAATATTTATCTATAGAATTAGAAAATAGGAATAAATCAAACTAAATATTTTATAGAAATTAATAATAATTACATTTTGTAATTGAAATAAACGAAAATAAACCTCGATAAAAAGGCGTAAATTAATAATAACTACATTTTTGCTATTATGATTATTTTCTCGTAAATTATTAAATCTATTTCTATTAGGATAATTTTCTCATAAATTATTAATTAGATCTACTCCAATTAACATAATTTTTTTTCTCATAAATTATTAGTTCTACCTATATTAGAATAATTTTTTTCTCATAAATTATTAGGAGGAAAAGGTAAGATTACTTTTATTAAGATAATAATAATTATTTTATTAAAACTTGCTTTAAATTATAGCTATAAATTTTAATAAAGTTGAACTCTTCAATATCGCTCGAAAAGTTTCTGCTTATATACTTTTCTATTAACTTGAAAGAAGAGATAATATATAAGATCGATGTTAGTCTTATTATAAGTCTTCAATTAGACAAACATACTAAAGCAACAGTAGAATTAGTCCCTAATAATAAAATAAACAAGTAAGATTACAAAATTATACATTCTTATTCAATATAAAATGGAACAAAAACTTGCTGTCACAAAGAACTATTTCCTTTGTTATTGACGGTTGATACTTGAATTGCTAAGAAAGAATAATTGTCGATCTCGAAGGTATGTTATAAGAAAAAAAAAACATTGTCGATAGAAATTTTAAATATCTTACAAAGGTTGCAATAAACAAATGTAAAATATAGGATTTGAGACGGTAAGGGAGATATGATAACAATGAGATCAAGCAATGAGAAAAGAACAATATAGTGTGTAATTGTGTAGCAGGGACGGACGGAGGATTTTACTAGAGGGCAGGCACTAAATTTTTTTTTACTAACAAATATTTGGTTTTGAATTTTTTTTGAACAAATTAATTAAATATAAGTATCTTGGTACTAATGGGGCAATTGTTGAATTTCTATTTGATGTTATATTACATTTCAATACAATAACAAGCATTAAACATTATGTATCTTAATGGTTTATTTTTTTGGTACATTATCTCAATGGTTTGTATGTATGTATACAATCTGAAGATCGAGGTCCAGTAAAGTCAGCCAAGTCCACAAGTACCTCCACCAGCCAACAAGCACACTCAGCAACCACACAATATATTTATAACAGTCGTCGAACAATGTTCTGAATTTTGGAAAAAGTTCATCAAGTAATACCCTGTTACAATGATTATTGCTGAAAAACACAAGGTACATTCGCGTTCCAAGCAAAAATTAAGAAACCCACAAAACACCAGGTGTATCCGATACACGCACAAAGCATAATCCCAAAAGAAAAATAACCATGATACAACAACAAAGTTATACATAAAGCCTGATTCTCCTAGTTATATCAAGAAAACCAGAAAACATCAGGCATCTCCCCTACACCAACACGAACATTTGGTGGCACAATTTTGACTAGTTTACGACCTCGCCTCTTTATCGTACTTATTCTTTCACTTAAATCAACCCATGACAGACGGAGCGATTGAAGGTTGACGATGCCATTATTCTGAGGTTGCTTTAAAATGTCAAATCCTAGAGAGAACCTCAAAGTGTCTGTTGAAGCTAGAAGGTTCAAGTCCAAGTCCAGGTCCTCAACTCTTTTTGAAAAGGCAAACCGAGTCCATTTCTCAACTTGGCTCACCTTGCTGCCCCACGAAGCACGGAAAAAAACTCTAAACTTGCTAATACAGAGACCACGATGTCCATAAACTACTTGATTAACCCAATTTATGTATCTTTGCGATTCGAACTTGGCAGATAAGGAGTGACCACAACAATCAGGGAACAGAATTTTAGAATCAAAGTAGAGAACACTGAGCCATGTCCACAAGTATTTCCACCTTTTTGCAAGGATGCTAGTTTTCGCAGCATTTTTCAAGTCTAATGTGGAAAGAACATTGAGCAAAATACCATCTGGAAGTTGACTAATCTTGTCCTGTATGGAAAAGAAGTTTGGCATTGTTAGCTGAAACGAACACTTACAATACTCAGGATCAACCATCAACCGATGATGAAACAGCCAACAAGCATACGTATGAGCGCAAAAAGATTCAAACCAGTTCAAGCAAGCACCATACAGAAAGTTTCAGAAATTGACTTGACCCAAGCGACGGACATACAACTTTAAGTTTCTTCGAATTAGACCCTTGAGTTAAAAAGCGAATACATTTTCAGTTAACTTTTTAGTATTAGGAAGGCTTCATCTTTTTCAGTTAAAATATGGACAGTCTTTCTGACTATATCCAATTAGTTGATGTCATGCTTGCTTTTGGTACTCAACGAAAATAAATTTTGTTACAACAACAACAACAGTACCCCAGTGCCTCAAAGGCTCCCGTAAATTGCGGTCGGATGTACGCAGCCTTACGCTCGTGTTAGAACACAAAGATGTTCCCAATTGATGCAGAGGAGTTGATAATAAGTGTAGACAGTAAAAACAGCAGAAAAAGCGAAAGCAAAACGTAAGATGTTACCGGTTGCTGCAGAGGAGTTGATAATGAGTGTGATGAAGTAGACAGTAAAGCCATAACAAGTGACTGTATTATTACTCCTCCCAGAAGCTTGATTTTGCTTCCAGTTGCAAATTCCACTATTGCTGTTCAATCAAGTCCGTAACTCTGGATTTGAAACCAGTAAAAAAAGTGACAAAGTCGAAAACTTTGATAAAAATAAGGATTACTAGGATTTGATTTAAGTGGTGAAATAAATTCAAGTTAGAGTCCTCTCAAATGTTTGATTTTGCCTCCTCCTGCAAATTCCACTGTTATTGAACAATAAAGTCCGTAACGTTGGATCCTAAACAAAACCAAACACAAAATAAGGGTTAAGAGTTAAGACCACTTGCGGAACCAGGATTTAAATTAAAAAAAAAAAGGTGAGATTTGTAGAAGACGGTAGGAGGAAGATGGCCACACGGGTTGGGTTCACGGAGAAAGTAAGGAGTAATTGTTACAAAATCTATTTTTTTTTTTTCTTTTTTATCAAAAATTACTTATACTCCCTCCGATCCGATCCAGATAAATGGTAACATTGACTTTTTTACACTTAACGAGACACGTTTTGCAACGTGAATATCTTTAGTTACACATTATTAAAAATTTAATATTCTTATAGCATGACGATAAATCAAACAGGATGAATAATATCGAAGATTTCTTACGACCATGAATAATGTCAAAAAGTTAATGTTACCATTGGTCGGAGGGAGTATATATTTAGCAGCAGTTTCCTTGGATAATGCTAAAAGTAAATCCCATGATTGAATTAACATTGGATAATACTACAAAACAAACTAGTCTTAAACCCGTACAAATTGCACGAGTATGCTATTTCAAGTATTATCATTATAAATAATGTAATATTTAAGATTTATATTAATTAGTTATAATATTTTTTTAAAAAATAAATCTTAAATAAAACAATAAAAATGCCTTAATAGTTGAGTTATAATTATTCGTAATAAATTGAGAACATAATGTACCTAATATAAGGCACGTAGAATATTTACAGTCAATTAGTCTTGCTTGTGACGGGTCGGATCTTGTGACGGGTACTTTGTGAGAGGAAATGGGTAGAGGGGACAAAGGAGGGACCCCATGTGCTTCTCCACTCACCTAAGATTTAGGGTAGTAACAACCAAGAGATTTTGAGAAATATGATGATGCATGAAATATCCATTTCATTCTGACAAAAAAAAAGTAGTTTAACTATTAAGAAACAAAATAGGGTTAGAGGTGGGTCTGCGGAAACGACCGCTAAACATCTTATCTATATAAAAGCAAAAATATTTCAAGCATTCTCATGCACCCACATCATCACATACAATTTTTTTTTATTTTTTTCAAAAACAGTAAATGTGAGACCCACGGCAAAGAACATGGAATTTATCAAAGCGTCTTGCTTGTGACGGACACAATCAGTCACAAACTTATGACGGATAATGTCCCTCTTACAATAAGGCAAGTGGGAGGACAAGTGGGGGAAAATGGAGCACCCATTTGTCCTTCCACTTGCCTTATTGTGAGAGGGTAACTATCCGTCACAAGCTTGTGAGACTAGGAATGACCGTGCCTGTCACAAGCTTGTGACGGATAGTGCCCGTCACAAGTGAGAATTTGTGGGAATTATTACTGAAAAACCGACTATGTTTATGTTTTGTACGTGAATGTGTACATTTATGCTTTGTACGTAAATATTAATGAATAAAAAATAAAAAATAATTTAAATAAAAAAAAAACAAGTGTTAAAATAATTTAACGGATTAGATGGAATTAATGCTTAACTCTCCTCTAGATGTTTCCTTCACAAAAAAAACAAGTGTCGATCACATTTGTAGATATTGAAAATAAAGGTCAACAACGAGTAAACATTTACATTTATAGAGATTGAAATAAAGTTCAATATAATTAAAACAAGTGTTAAAATAATTCAAAACGATTAAAGGAATAAATTATACCAAAAAATTAAAGAATAAAAAAATATTGAAATTGGAAAAAATTGGCAACTAATCACTTATTAAATACTTCAAAACTAATAAAACAACAATAATATACTGGAAAAAATTTGCATGCATATTAAATTTTAAAGGCAAAAGTCAAAAATACTGCTCCCTCCGTCCCGGTCATTTGTTGTACTTTACTTTTGGCACAAATATTAAGGAAATGGGAGGGGACCATTTGAGGGTAGTGTTATTAGATGACAAGTGGACAACAATGAAATTGGATCATCAAATAACTCATTAGAGGCATGCCTAATATAGAAAGGACAACAAATGAATGAGACACGTAAAAAAGGAAAGGTACAACAAATGACCGGGACTGAGGGAGTACTTTAGAAGTGATAGACCTTCCCATTTTACATTGGAAGTTTTTGTAAGGCGGCCTATATTATCGAATACAAACTCAAATGATATATGTTATCGTACCTATATATAACAACCCATTGCTTTGTACGCTGTACGACACAGAGTACAATAGTTCATACATACATACGGATTAAATATCATCCATTGAAGCATGTCGACAAGCTAAGCCATTTTAGGAAGCAGAAGGTGGACTAGGAGATGGGTTAAGAGACGGTTCCCAACCTGAATCTTGATCATTAGTCCCAGTAGCTTTTTGGAAGGACCGGCGCAACATGGAGTACATGACATCTCTACTCATTTCCAAGCGATGCAAGTTGGGAAATGAGCGCATCATATCATAACAATCGAATTCCATCTTAGGCAAGTAGTGAAGACGGAGTATCTTACAATCGACTTCAGGGTTAAGCTTTGAGAGATTACCTCCTTTGATGTACAATTTCTTAAGCGGTCTTGGAGTAGGAGACTTCTTCTTCTGTTGTGCAATTAGATCTAGTATCTTTATCGATGTGCTGTCGGAGGCGGCCTCCATCTCGAATTTGGTAAGTTTTGGTGGAAATTTAGAAGCATCATCAAATTCAACCTCTTGATTATCACCATCAGAACACGCCCTGACCCATGTTATTTTCAAGTGGGTAAGACGCTGTAACTCGCAAAGAGTTTCAAGATCGGAGTTCGTGGGAAAATTGAAGCGCCTTGTTCGTAATGTCAGCTTCCAAAGACTTGTTAATTGAGAGGGCTTAGAAATAAAGGAGGTGTAAGGCTCAGGCTGTCGATGAGGAAGTACATATCCCTTAACCACTCTAAGCGAGATACAATCATCAACAACAGTATTAGGGTGATCAAGCTGGTAACACTCCGACATATCCAAGTATTCAAGACTATTTATCATATTTATAGTGTTAAACTGAGGTACAGATTCTAAGTTATGACAACCTTTTAGATTCAAGACCCTGAGGGAATCGCCTTCGAAGCGATGCAGTTGTACTAAACCAGACACCCCTTCAAGGCTTAAAAATAATAAAAATGAGTGAATGTGTAAAAACTTATTAAGGGAATCCACGTCTTCAATCACAATGTATTTTGTAGGATCATGATTCCAGTTACCTAATTGCAGCATCCTCAAGTTTTCTTTTGTAAGCATTGTTGGATTAATGCCTTGAATCTGATTTACTAGTCGTTGCCGCTTCGAACGACTAGTCGGGGGTCCCGCTGCCCGGTCAGCGGGCTGGGGTCTCGCTGACCTAAACGGTATCTGTCATCTGTTATTGGGCTGGGTTC
>JAOWBH010152098.1:0-12064 GCA_028566215.1 Silene coronaria | reverse complement strand
TGTACCTCAGATTCACAAAGCACAATTCACTACTCCGACAGTCGTCCTCTGCCGCCAACAAAATGCCGGCATCGACCGCCCCACCATAGACTCTCACACAATTTTTAATGTACCTCAGATTCACAAAGCACAATTCACTACTCCGACAGTCGTCCTCTGCCGCCAACAAAATGCCGGCATCGACCGCCCCACCATAGACTCTCACACAATTTTTAATGTACCTCAGATTCACAAAGCACAATTCACTACTCCGACAGTCGTCCTCTGCCGCCAACAAAATGCCGGCATCGACCGCCCCACCATAGACTCTCACACAATTTTTAATGTACCTCAGATTCACAAAGCACAATTCACTACTCCGACAGTCGTCCTCTGCCGCCAACAAAATGCCGGCATCGACCATCTCCGGTGCCGGCGTCGACCACGAACATTCAAACTACAGCTCAATCACCGTCGATATGGCTCCGGTACACAATAGCTAAAAGTGACCGACAATATATATGGGCAGTGTGGTAATCGCCGGAGACGGTCCTTTCCATCGACGGCCACGCAGATCACGCAAGCACCATTTTTCTTGTCCTTGAGTTCGGTGACGACCCATTTTATGAACTCTTGCCGTCGCCGGTGGTAACTCCGAGCCGTCTCTACCTCACCTTTTCCCCTTCCTTGATTTCCATCTATTACAATGTATCTATACTATTTTTTTATGTATCTAATCGATATTTTGATGTATCTACCATTACTACTCAAAAATTGTTGTCAGGTACATTACAAATTGTTTGAGATACATTAGTTTAGAAACCAGGTACACTAATTTCGTTTTGATTAAATCGATTTTGTAGTGAATTTCTAAGAAGAGGAAGAAAAAAAGTTGACGATCAGAGATGTGAATGGACTACCGATAGATGATGGTTGGGGAAAATAGGGGTTAGATACATCGATGATTAATATATATACATTGAAGGATAATCAACTCCGTCGTCGTTGGCAGCATCACGCCGGCGAGACAATTAGTGCTGTTGGTGGCTGTATGTTGAAGGTGTATGGTCGTGGTGGTTGTTAGAGATCCGAGGGTGGTGCGATGTCGTAAAAGGAGTGTACTGCTAGCGGTGCAGGGTTGTCGGCGACGAAACCAGGTGTTAATGTGTAGTTGAATTATCGTTAACAATGGTGAACTAAAATATGATTGTCAATTAAATTGATTTGTCTTATTTAATTAGAAAATGAGGTTTGGGTTTTCAAAAAAATGAAGGAAGCAGGGGGAGGGGAGATGATAGTCTGATGGGTTTAATTGAAAAAATTATCAGCCGTTTATTTTCACTCAAATCTAAGGGTTAAGGATTGTTCTCACCGTTCTCACCGAGTGTTTTTTCTCACCGGATCATAAATCTATATATATATATATATATATATATATATATATATAAGATTTCTGAACTCCAACGAACCGTATAAGCTGCGTTACTTATAAGAAGCACATTGAAACCTAAGATTGCCACAACGACACAAGAAATGTAAGAACTAATCAACTTCTCGGAAGGAAAAAGCCGATAAACAATTTTCCTCTGTGAAGAATTGAATACAAAACATTTCAATTAATTAATTAACAACATAAGGAAGAACACTTCAGAATGATACCTCGACAAGAATCCACCATCGCTGAGCAGTACCATGGAAGCGATCCTTCCATGTGAAATCAGGGGTCATAAGTAAATCGATCTGAACAACAGCAACGAATTCAGAAAAGTGCTTCTCTGTTAGATGGCAAAATCCAATATGTACTCGGGAGAAGGAAAAGAATCGATAAATCGTCCATAGAGGATGGTAAAGTCAATTTTATAAAAACAGATTATGAAGTGATTTAACCTTCAAAACAGTCCTAGTGATTGGACTAACAGAAGCAGACAACTGGACCATCGGGAAAAATCCTAAATTTTGCTTCACAACCTGCAATGCAGACAAATTAGAGATTCAATTTCAAATAAGAATACTTCATTTTCAGATAAGTAACTTCAATTTGTACACCATTACTATAAAGGTATGAGGAGCAGACGTACGGTATACAGAAAATCGGAGCTTACTGGAGTTCCAACTTAAAGGGATAGATATTCCGTACAAACAAATGTGAATATACAGTCAATCGCAGGATTTTTTTTATCATTTCTTAAAACCTAATCTCACACCCACGTGGCCACGAGTAGAAAAAAAAAAAAAAAGGCAAGTATCCGACCAAAACTGGGTAAATTAGCAGAATTCCAACCATTGAAGAGCACTTGTGATGAGTACAACTCAGGAATATTCCGTAGGACATAGGGACAAAGCAACACATGCATTACTGGTGTGTCAGCATCTAACTTTCAATGCTGTACATGGACGTTTCTCTTTCTTGTGGTGAGCGAAGGACCGATAAAATGATATTTCAAAAACCTTATTATTTAATTTTTTGGAAGAAATTCAGACATTAAAATGAAGAGGCAAATGGAGAAAAGGAGACCTCATTGCTACAAATGAAAATTACACAAGTGCTATAATACTTTCCAGAAGAGTAATTGGGACCTTCTATAGGCTCTTGCTGCTTGAACTATGTTACTTCGTTAAACTAATTGGACATTGTTAGTTGTTACTACAGGCTATATGAAGATACTAACTTTCTGAGGTTTCAAAATTAAACAATAAAAGGTTTTAAGATAAGAGTGACAGTTCGGTAATCAGAAATTTTTTTTAAGCTCACCATTTAATCTGAAAACCTGATAATTATAACCATAACCCATGTGCCAGTGCCACCCACTGTATCATGGTTCATTTTTTGATAAAGTATTGAAGATATCATTTAAAAGGTACCGAAGGGTGATGCCCACTATTTCACGTCGTGACTATTAAAATTAAGTTTCCTGTGACACTACTCTTGATATGCAACATCATGAAAGAAACGAAGATACTATATTCAACTTTATTCCCAACACAAACCAATACATTGATATTAAGACGAAAAGTCATATTCGTCTCTCCTCGATATTGTGTCACGGACCTCTAACTTCTACCATTGAGTCACCTCTATACTTGCCGAATCTAATCATCTGGCATGGCGTTTTTAAATTCCAAATGCTAGATAAACACGCAGTATTTTCCTAAAAGAATCAGACGCAAGTTCCAGGTCCACACTGGGGGTAAGTGTGAGCGTCAAGCATCATAGTTCCCACAACCTTGATACATATACACACATAGAACTTACTGCCACAAACTGAGACAATATACCTTCCCTCCAGGATAATAACGAATCAGTGCCCCAATGTCTTTCTCCTCCATGTCATAAAGGCGGTCTAGATCAGCCCCTCGATCTTCAAGTTTCCTCAATATCTGAAACAAATTTGGAGACATGTCAGCAACTGCAAATTTAAATTCAATACTTTAAGTAGTGGGTCTCGGGTGAACCTCTAAGGAAATCTCTCGGTCAAATTGTCTAAGAGCATGTTGATGGGGCCAGATCTGCCGATCAACTGCCTTGCAATATTCTAACATAAAAGACGTCATCTCAGACCAACCTCTCCGAAGACAGATTTCAAATAAAGCACGCATAATACGAGCCAAACTTGCACTTATATATGCAGCATCAGAAACCAACGAAAATGAATCTATAGGTCTTCGGGATATGTAAGCCTGAAAAGAACCAAAGGAACAATGTTTTTAAAATACAATTTAAAATACCAAGTGTTACACACTTAATCAAACACGAGTCCAAATCAAGAATCATACCTGAATGAGTATAGCAACCTTCCCATATTTACTGGAAGGGCCACCTTTAACCTCTAATGGGCAATCACGTGCCAGATCTTCAAGCTCCATTTGTTCCTCCTCTCTCACAACAATATTTTCAAACTCAGAGGAATGTGCGACCATGTCAATAATCTGAAGCAGGAGAGGAGGAAGAAGGGCAAAAATGAAGGATAAATTAATTCAGTTAACAATAACTATACAGGCAATAAGCATACGAAGTCTTCAATCATAATGAATTCACTCCAGAATATATTGATAACAGTAAACCACCAGACATGTACGAGATTAAAAACCTAAATCTGCTTAAATTGTGACGCTTTGATAGTGTGTCTGTGACAAGAAGATAAGACTAGAAAATAGAAACCACAGCAGTACAACACATTTCAATTTTTAGCAAGAAAATCAATTTGTGAATCTCACCTCATTGTCACTCATATAACGTTTTAACATTTCATTGTAAGTTTCCACACTTGAATACTGGATATAGAAATGACTGGCAATGCGGCCAAGCTCAGTACAGTAGAAGTTGCCGCTTTTCTCATCAAAACGCATCATTTTTGCTTTATCAAGGGAACGGGCAGCCTCGGTTATAAAAGCTCTTTGTTTCAAACCCAAAGAAGGGTCAGCAACCACCTAGATACAAACAAAAAAAAGATGTCAGAGAAGTTTTTAACTTCTTAAAACAAAACACCAGGGAAAATATAGAAGTGGATAACAAATAAGACTAAATCAGCATGCACCAAAACATGAAGAATGTCAACAGACTATATATCCTAGATCAATATCTGCTTCCAAGTGTCTTAGATATGGTAAAGAAGCTCTCTATTTGAACTAAAAAAGAGATCTGATTGAAGTCTGCCCCTCCTCAAAGGGTCAGACCAAAAGGATCCTATTCAAAACTGTGCTCAAGCCAAAAGGATCCTATTCAAAATTGTGCCTTAAGGAACTAAACTAGACCCAATGCACTAGTGTCATGACACGAGATAGATGAATAAATTACACTTCAAATAGTGAGCAAAGGTTTAAAATGATCTGAAAAGCAAAAGAAAAAAAATACATTTATAACATGTACTTGTATATTTCATTCCTGCAGTGGTCTAAATACACGTTAAAGAGTAATTCTCACAAAAGAGGTGAAAAGACATGTAAAAGAGCTATAATTTTATAATCGGAAGAACTACTTCTAATTCATTTCTAGATTACAGCACTAAAATTTAGATAACAATCTTTACACATGCATTAGTTAATAAAAATGCAATTCATACCTCATCCCATCCAATACCATATGCTAACGGATTCATCTTCATCCTTAGGAATAAATATGTATAACCAAGCCATGCACAAGCTTCTTTCACGTTAGTAACAGTGCCCAGTGCAACCTCAGCATTGAGATTATCTTTCAGGGAGCTAAGAAACTGCAAAAGAGGCATAGACGTAAAAAACACATATAGAAGAAACATTATCAGGGAAAAAGTTACACACAATATACTAGTTTTTTTTTTCCACATAGCACCTTTTATACAGCCAACAGTGAATATAGTCAAGACCACAACCATTTGATACAAACTGAAAATTTTATAACTGACGTGAAAAACCCAAACCCCAAGGCCTTACAAGCATAGAGCAAAGTAATATGAAACAAATGCAAGGTTTGAAACACTTTCTACTAACATGAAAAACAAAAACATATTATCAGATTCATGATGTGAAGAATAAAGTTAAGGTGTCATCAAAGTGGTTTGCATTAACAAAACAAAGTAGAAGATACTACCTGACTCTCAATAGGTAGTTGGCTTGTAAGTAGACGCAGGTAATGAGCTAGCTTGTCATGAGATGTAATAATAATGCCTTCACCGCTTTTGTCAAACTGAGGTCTTCCTGCTCGCCCAAAGATCTGGAAATGCACGATCAAGTCAGTTTAAGGAAGAACCGAGTACTAGGCTAAACAGACAAAAACCAAAAGGAATTAACCTGCATAACATCAAGCATGCCAAGATCTCGCCATCCACCAGCTTTTGGATCATATATCTGTGTACCCTGGCCAAACAAAGAAAGATATGCTTGGTTGAGGCACTACTTAGACGTAATTACTTTTACAAGGGAAATAATGGTCTCCTCTAGGATATGCTTCTTAAACAGAAGAGTGAGATAACAAATGTGCAAAATCCCTTGCTTAGGAAGGCAACTAACTACTCAGCTACGCAGGTTTAGTGAGGTCGTATGCATACAGCCTTACTATTCTAGTTAGACTCTTGATGAAATATCCTATGATTGTGCGTCTTTTCAAAATAAATAAGAAGCTCAGAAAGAATCATTATAATACTTTTTTCAAAATACACCAAAATCAAATAAATATGAGCATAAGTTCCATTTACAAACGAAATATATGAATGTGAAGTAATAAACCAAGAAACGCGGAGAACAATTCTTAGTATCAAGAATTACAAAAGCACAAGGCTCTGTAACAACTCTATATGCCCAATCAACATGAGCAATGTTAGAGATAGAGATAGATAGAGGGAGAGAAGGAGGGAGCGCAGACGATAATCTGGCTAATAGAGGTGTCAACTTCCCCTACAGTGAAAAAGAGTTTTGCACTTCACCCTAGCAAAAACCTCACAAACCCTTTCTGTCTGTTACTCTGGAAAATGGACAAGTATTATTCTTTTATAAGAAGGCTACGCAAAGCTTTCAACATTTACCAGAGAGAGAGAGATACCTTGATTACAACAGTGTGAGCAGGTAAATTTACCCCCCATGCCAGAGTAGCTGTGCAGACAAGTACCTGAAAACAGACCCAATACATCAAATGGAACAACTGGGAACTACCAACTGCGAAGACAAGTAAATTTTTACCTTCAACAACCCCTCAGAGAAAAGCCGCTCAGTAAGACCTCGATCAGCACGTAACATTCCCGCATGATGAATACCAAACCCACTGTCAAAAAGTTGAACCAGTTCTTTGTTTCTAGATTTCACAACCTCTTTCTAAAGCAGAAAGAATAACACACGTCATTTACAACATATTTATTACAACGTTACTATGTCAGCAAAGAACAATTATACCATTTGAAAATACATACCTTTATTAAGTGAAACTGTGGATGTGTCTCATTCTGAAAGAGCTCCAGATTATCATTCTCCCGGGCCAGCTCAACCTGTGGTGATTCTTAAAACATTAGAGCAAACCCAAGAAAAAAAGAAACATGCCCTGCTATTTATTTCTGTCCACTCCTTTTCTGAATAATTTATCAATAATTACATTTTGCGAGAAACTTTTCTTTTAAGGTTTTAAAATTTTTAGTGTGTTAATCATATTTCTTGGGAGTCAAGTGTGTGAAGGATGCAGGCCAAATATATCTCGTGGGAAATTCAAAGATAAATGATACTCCTATATGAAGGTCCTAATTCGATAGAATTTTAAATGGTGTGACCCGGGGCCGAACTTGAAGACATAAGCATCTCTCAGAGTGTAGCTGAATGAGGCTACTGCAGAGAATTCACAAGGAACAAGTCAAAATGGCAAACGTCTAATGTCTTTAGAGTTTTACAAATGTTCGGGGGAGAGAGGAATCGAATAGTAACAACATTCTCTATTAGATTGGGAAAGAAATAAGATGATTAATAGAGGTCCTAATTTGTTTTCCACTTTTCTTTTTCTATATGTTCGCATTTTGACGTATGCTATCACCCATGGACGGTTCTAAAGGATGACTCATGTCAGCCGACTCCAAATCATTTTGGGATTAAGGCTCTAACGTTGTTGTTGTTGTTGTTGTTGTTGTATAGAGGTCCTAATTTGATAGAATGTTCAACAGTGAAACATGCAATGGGGGCTGATGTCATAGCGTCAGAATTTTAGAGATATGATGAGAGAGAGTAGTCAAATGGTTAAAATCATTCTATAAAAAATACGGGGTAGTAATAAGATGTCAATAGAATGAAGTTAGAGTACTCTAACTCATTATATAAGAACAAAGGTTACACCAAGATCCAATATTGAGGGCTTTGAGCTAATAAGTCAAACCACGAGTGTAAAAAACTTATTGAACCAATTTGGCTCTATGGTGGGAAGATTAAGTGTGGAGGCAATATCCTTTCTTAAGAAGAAAGATAAAATATGATTAAAGCAATAACAAAGTTTGTGATCGTTTTTGAGTTCAAAAATCTAAAGCTAGCTGTGTGACGGATGGAGACAGTAACACCAGATATTTTCACAGTATTATCGAGGAGAGACAGATCAGAAATAAAGTTTTGAGTATTAAAGATACTAATGGGGCTGACTGTACTGAGAGTTCCCAGATTCAGGGTGCTTTCCTGAAGTTCTATACTCAATTGCTTGGTACCTATGAAAAGACTACTCTTTTCTGCTATCGAAGACTTTTCAGATCACGTAAAATTTTGAAGCAAATTAACCATACTCTGATTACTTTCATCCCTAAATGTGAAATGCCAACTAGTGTGTCTCAATTTAGACCCTATTGCATGTTGCAATGTGATCCACAAAGTCATATAAAATTATCTGTGCTAGACTGGCTAGCGTACTTCCTGATATAATCAGCCCTAACCATAGTGGATTCATTAAAGGGGGGAATATCATAGAGAATATTTTGGTCTTCTAGGACATAGTCAGGTTGTACAATAGGTCTTCTGTTTCCCAAGGTGTTTGCTTGAGGTAGACCTTAAAAAAGCTTATGATTCTGTAAGTTGGGATTTTATAGCTCAAATGTTGAATGCTTTCAATTTTCCCCTCAAATTTATTGAATTGGTAATGGAGTGTGTTACCCCAGCCTCCTACTCTCTTGTTCTTAATGGAGAAACTTTGGGTTTTCGAAGGGGGCTAAAGGACTTAGACAGGGTGATCATCTCTCTCTCTCTCTCTCTCTCTCTCTCTCTCTCATGCATCAGGTCTACAAATGAATAAGCAAAAATCTATGGGGTAAGCAAATCAGTGAAGGAAGATATTCTAAAAGTATCAGGTTTAATTGAGGGGAATATCCCCTTTAAATATTTGGGAATTCCTATTACTGTTGGCAGAATCAAAAAGAGTGATTACAATGTCCACATTGATAAAGTTGTAGAAAGAACTAGGGGATTTGGAGCAAAAAAACCTGTCATATACTGGAAGAATGGTCTTGGTAAATTATGTTCTCACATATACTTATTGGTCAATATCTTTCTTATACCTAAGGGTGTGTTGAACATAATCAATGCCATTTGTAGAAATTACTTATGGGATGGCTCTGCTGAATTCGTAAGAGTTAGTGGGACGGGATAAGGTCTGCTCTCCAAAGAGTGAAGGATGATTAGGAATCAGGGATAGTATTAACTGGAATCTTGCTGCTGTAGGGAAGCTGGTGTGGTGGATTTACAGTAAACCTGATAGCCTTTGGATGAAGTGGATTAGTCAAGTCTACTTAAAAGGAGGGGAATGGACTATTTACATTCCTAACGGTGACATTAGCTGGAATTGAAACACCATTTGTAAGGCCGGGGACAAGTTAAAGGATGGCTACAGGGACTACAACTGGCACAGTAAAGGGTATTCAATATCTGAGGGCTATGAATGGCTTAGGCCTAATTTCCTGTGGTTAATTGGCATAAACAGGTCGGGAATAACTGGTGTATACCAAAGCATCGATTTATATGCTGGCCAATTGCCAGAAATGCTTTGCAAGTGAAGGAGAAGTGATGGAGTCTGGGAATTAGCAGTGATTCTGATTGCTTATTGTGTGGGAATGGCTCTGAAAATCACTGTCATCTGTTTCAGAACAGTGAATACAGCAAGAGGACGACAAAGGCATGGCAGGTATCTTCCATATTATTGTACCTCCTACTGATGTTATGTAGTGGATCTCTAGGAAGAAGTGGACTGCTTTCAGGAAGGACATTACTTTAGTTACCTTCATGGCAGTTTATTATATTATATGGCTTCAGAGAAATTATGCAAGGATAAATGGAAGTTTGCTGAGACCGGAAATGGTTCTCAAGGATGTGAGCAAGAGGGTGCAATTAAGAGTGGTTCAAATGATGCCGAATGCAACTGCAAAGAAGGATAGGGATTGGTTCAGAACTATTGATTTCTTCTAATTAGGAAGTCTTTGTTTTGACATGTTTCATGTATTGAAATGTGTAGGTTGTAATAGTGAGTTATTCTGCTTAATGAAATCTCTTATATTTCACCCTAAAAAAAAAAAGCAATAGCAATCAAAAACCAATATAGGGCAAGTTTCTTGATAATTTAAAATGGGGGACATGAAGCACTGTGTTGCAAACAACCATCTGGCTCTCTTTTTGCACACTGGTATGAGTAGCATCACACACCATGTTATCCTTTGATTGATAATTGGATATCCTCTAAAACTTTCAAAAAGTTCTCCCGAAGCCTACTTGTACAATTTTATGTCCAAACGTCAATTAAATGAAACCTTTTTTTTAACAAAACTACATGTAAGACACAGATAAGCAATCACATAAACTTGTAAAAAAGATCATCAAAAGCATAAAAATAGACCTACCAATCGCTCTGCAGTTTTCACAGTATCTTTTCGAGAATGGACAAAAACCATTGCTTGGTGACCTTGCCTTAGTGAATCAACAACCTTCAATGAACTTATTAGTTGAATGATAATAAATCAGTTTTCAAAGACAAGTGGAGAACTTAAGAAAAAATATTACCTTCTTATAACAAATCTCATTCAGTAAATTAGTGCGAGCCAAAAAATTCCTCTCACTAATGCCTATATACTGTTGTGCAAGAGGCACAGGACGATAAGTAGAATCAAAGAAGAATAGCCCTGCGTCCGGATTCACCCTCAAAAATTGTGCCACCTGAACGGTAAATCATGAAAATATGAGTTATTACAAATTTAAAATGAATACAGAAATAAAAAGAGAGGTGGAAAGAATCTGGGCTCACAAACCTCTAAATAATTTGGCAGAGTGGCAGAAAGGCCGACAATGCGAATCATGGACTGTGATGACTCCACCTATTGAAAAAGTTTAGAAAGTTTAACAAAAACCATATAGATCTCCACTGATCAAAGTCGAAAGCATTGTTGGGACATAATTGCTTTTATAGAAAATGTAAAAAGTCATCAATACAAAGAAATAACTAGGAGACCGCGTCAACTTGCTCCGCAAATAAAATTACCAAAAGTTCCAATTCCCCAGGGCTTGTTATCAGTTAAAGTTTGGCAACCTAAAAAGATTGATTAAAAATCCAAAAACTCATTTATACGTTAATTGACGAACACAATGTAGTAACAGCTTCCATGCCAGTAATTCTTACGAAAATCTTTACTAAAGCGGAAAAGGTGAACTCAAGAAACTAAAAGGATGAGGAGTTCACATGAAAATTATATCGGAATTCAAGGTTTACTAGCTCCCGATGTCAAGCTTATCTTACAAGTCAATCATTGCTCAACAATTTCCAGGCACCCGGTAAATAATCCACAAACTAATACTACCTTCAACCCATTTCTATCGTCCCCAACTTTTATGATCAAACAATGTAGATTTAAAGTTCAAAAAGATTGTCACATTTATTATTTTAGCAATCAAACTACTATGCTGTATTTTCATATAATCATTTTTGAAAGTACATAGAATATATTGGAAGACAATATCAGTGAAGGATAGCATTTATTGACCAATAAATTCAAATGGGAGCAAAATAAATGGAACGAAAGAAGTTTTACATCAAACTAGCACACAACGGATCAAAAATGCACAACCTAACCTGACGAAGTGTTCGAGCAACTAATGCTTCTATCACAGGGCCTCTATCATCATTCAGCAGATGTACTTCATCAATAATCAAAAGCTTAACTAGCATTGACAGTGACATATCGCTGCTCTTGCGTGTGATCACGTCCCACTTTTCAGGTGTCGTAACTATCATCTGATTGAAATAAGGCAGATAAATGAATTTTTTATCAATATAACACAGGGAAACTGTAGTCCTCCGTGAGCAGAAATCTGATCAAAAGCAACCTGAGTTTCTTCAAGTTCATTCTTAGAAAGTTGCATGTCTCCGGTGAGCTCCTTCACTGTTACATTTAATGGAGATAATCGGCGGCTAAACGTTGAAGTGACTTCAGCAGCTAATGCCTTGTGGAAAAAGGCAAGAAGAATCCTATTAATTACCAAAAAAAGGCAACACAAGCAGGAAAGTTGTAACAGATTTTTACCTTCATTGGAGCAACATAAACAATCTTGAACTCATTTTTGTGCAAGTATCCATCCTTGAAATGCTGCCCAATCTATAAAAACATGTATCGATTTAGTC
>JAOWBH010152087.1:0-12064 GCA_028566215.1 Silene coronaria | reverse complement strand
TCAAGGAGGTCTTCTAAGTTGAAGACTAAGGGTTGGAGGATCATCCAAAGCTTGTAGATTGATCCAAATACAACAAACTTGTTGTTGTATTTTGCCATTAAAATCAATGTAAGGTTTTCTTACTTATTTCTTTTATATTGTTGCATGCATGTTGTTAGACCACCTAAATATAAATTAAAAGGTAATTTATATAATATTAGAAGTGTCTAATATGGGTCTAAGACTAACAAAACAACCTCATTTACTCACGTACCCACACTCCGAGCACACAACCCAGCCACGTCCTTGCCAGACTCAACCACCCGGACCACCACCGTGCCTAGACACCAACCACCCTAAACTAGCCTGTAAGACCGGACTCTACCCAACACCTACCTCCAACACACGCATAACACGTGTTTCCAACAACCTCATAACCGCATGTACAACCACCAACGAACACCACAAAGAACACCTGCAACAACCACCACCACCCTGAAAACACGACCATGACAACCACCCAAGACCTGACTTAATTGAACACGAACCAGGCCAAAAACTCGAGCCCTAATCACCCTGTACAAAACGCAACAACCCAATAAACTCCCCCTGAAAACTGCGACAAACGCCTACAATTGTCACTACAACAACAACCTACAAGTGTCGACTCATCATCTACAACAACCCTAACCCAGACGATTCGAACCAAACCCGTGTCCCAAAACAGGTCTAAAACGCGCGGGTACAAAACAGCAATAAACCGTGTATAAATTTAAACTAACCCTAAAATCGAGTCAACGGTGGTCAAACCACCAGGTCAGCCACGTACGACGATCAGAAGTGTCTCACGGTGGTCAAGGTCAAGTCCAAAGCCGGTCAATGGTGGTCAAACGTCTATTATAGTTGATATGCATGATTAAATCGATCATCGAATTTACCTTTGACTTGAGACGGAATTTCTGTTGTTCGGAATGTTTGTTTTCCCCTAAATCCCCCTCTCTCAGTTTATGTGATATTTTGTAGAAAGTAAAAGTGTATTATAAGAGGCCTAATCTTGTATTTATAGTAGTAAGGTAATTCTAGGAAGTTTTTAGGAAATTGTCTTATTGTGATTATTATTTATAATTATTATATTGTAGTAAATACCTACACTAGACAATACCTCCCCATTACGACACATTCACACACCCCAACGTAGCTCCCGACTCATCTCATTTATTATATTATCCCCGTCTCATATGCAACTAACGTAAATTATAATAAATGAAATATAAATTAATAAACAATATAAATTAATAAAACATCTTATTTGACATTTTATCGTTGACTAGTCTTTGATCATGCCTTAAAATACGGGGTATTACAAATTTTTTATAAAATATGAGTAACATCTTATCTAATCATACTGGTTCGAGCCGCTCAAGAGCTTTTCGAGCCAATTCGACGTTTATTTGGCTTGACTCGTTAAACTCTCGAGCCGAGCACACACGAGCTGAGTTTTGTCTGAGCTTTGACCGAGCCAATCTTGAGTTGCTCGCGAACTGTCTCGTCTCATTAACAACCCTATGTTCAACTATAACAATTCTCCTTTCTTCTCGTCAAACCACCCCTCATAGTTAAACCTGACAAATGTGTTATTCGAGTCGGGTCACTTCGGGTCGGGTCGTTTTCAGGTCTACAATTTATCGAATATCTTTCGGATCGGGTTGTTTGGGTCATTCCGTGTCATGATTTTGTCTTAATTAAGTTATTTCAGCTTAATCGTGTCATGATTTTGTCTTAATTAAGTTATTTCTTGTTAATCAGGTCATTTCGGATCACTCAAGTTGGGTAAATTATAGGTCGGATCACTTTCGAGTCGGGTCTATCAAATTTTCGGATCTTAGACCAGCCTTATCGGATCGATCAATTTTGCGTATACTCACTCATAGCTCATAATTTTTTTTTCGTAAAAACATATAATTGAAGGTCAAAATACTTATTTATTAATATTTTTCATAAAATATTGATAATTAATTATTTTAATATCATTGTATGAACATGTTTCTAAAACTTACACGAAATTTGAGTTTTACGATGTCCTTATATAAAAGTGCATATTAGTTTTTTTTACAATGAAATCGGATCGTAGGATCGTAAGATCGTAGAATCGTATTATGATCCTACCTTCAGAAATTTTCAAATTAATAGGATCGTAAGATTCTACAATCATGATAGAATCGTAAGATCTAGGATCGATCAAGCATTTTTAGATCGTGAAGTCGTAGAATCGAATCGAAATTCTGACAACAATGCTCATAGCTCATAGCCTTAAGGCATAGAAACGCATGTCTCTTTGAGATTAAAATAATCCCATCACCCAGAAAACAAATCCAGTTATGCAACTCAAATATATAAACTCTTTTCTTTGTTTTTTTTTTCCCAATAGTGCACTAAAAAACTACAAACAAATACTAGTATAATCAACTTAAATCTAATGTAGTACTCGTAGTACTAGTAGTAGCTCCCCTCTACAGCTCTACTTTTCCAACAACTACTATTACTATTACTCCTCTAAAATTAGCTCATCCGGAATTCGTCATTAACTTAATTTAGATTAAAAGTATAGCTCATTCTCTTGTTTGTTACTAAAAACTAAAAATCATGCCTTCTGAAAGTCCTCTTGCTACAAACATATACCATGACCGAAAATCCCCTCACTCCCTCCCTCAAATCGACGACGCCGGTGCTCAATTCGTCCTCGAATCCAAAGGTATCACTTGATTCAGTCCTACATTCCTTTCCGATTTTGCATTATTTATTTACGCTTATTCCGAATCACAATTAAGATATATAAGGTTCAAAGACGGTTAACACTGAGGTTAAGTTCAATTCCTAGTCCCTCCAACATCCTACCTAAAAGGCAAAAATGTGTCTTATCCACTTTTCAACTCCAAAAAATACTCCCTCTCATTCAAACCAAAGGTTAACTTTGACTTTTTGACACTATTTATAGTTGTAGAGAATATTTGGTATTATTTGCGATATATAAGAGAAAACATAGTCATGTGAGATCTTGTTTGATTTATCGTCATGAATGATATAAGAATATCAAGTTTTTATAATTTCTAATAATGTGCATCTGAAGATATTAACGTTGCAAAACACACCTCGACAAGCGTAATAAAGTCAAATGTAATCTTTGATTTGGATGGGAGAGAGTATTCAAATATTTTCGGGGGCCAGGTATAATACTAGGCATAATTCATTGGTAATAAACAGCTTTAATGATTGGCTTAAGTTTTTGGTTAATATGACATTTCGCACATGTTATTAGAGCCTGATAGCCCGGTCTCGACTCTGAGCCCTGGAACGCCACATCTAAGCAATTGATATAATGATAGACTTGCTATATATCTCTGTGACTAGATTTTGGAATTTGGATGATGGTGATGATAAGTTGATATAATGTGCAGGGGAATGGTGGCACGCAGGATACCACCTGACAACGGCGATAGTGGGACCCACATTATTAACGTTACCGTATGTTTTCCGGGGGTTAGGGTGGGGCCTAGGGTTTTTCTGCTTAACGGCAATGGGGTTGGTCACGTTCTATGCTTACTATCTCATGTCACTTGTTCTTGATTACTGTGAGAAACAAGGTCGTCGCCATATTCGCTTCCGGGAACTTGCCGCCGATGTCTTAGGTATTTCTTATTAATCTGTTATTGCTTAATAATCGTCATTGTGGTGTAGGTGATGTTAATGTGATTAATCCCTCACTCGCTAGATTTTAAAATACAGATTTAAGACAATTGTAGAAATAAAACGGATCTAATTTAACTCTAGAACGGATTTAAGATGATGAACATTAGATAGAGTTGTAAATATTTTTCACACTTAACGGTGTTAAGAGAGACGTACTCGTGTTACCTTTTGCACCTTTAATTTAGAATAAGTATAAAATAAAATTATTGATATTTCTAATACAGTACGATTTATAAATTTTATTTCGTACCGAGTGTATTGTATCAGTATTGGTCAAAGGACTTGAAATGAAATTTTTTGGAGAGGAACATGATTACATGATCCCATGCTACTTGACAATTGACAACCTGCCAAAGTCAAATGCTGTCCTTGTGACCTTGTCCATTCAATCTAGGTAGTATTTTTCCCCTTCATTGAAAATGACTCTTTTTGTTTTAGATTTGTTAAACTAGATTAATCCAACCAATGATCTAAACATATAAGTCACATTAATGTCATGGTGCATGTATTATTGTGTTCTATTCTTATCAATTAGCTAAGTATTAGATGTATATTCTAAAAAAATACAGTAAAATAGAAGAGCAATATTATTGAATAATGTTTGGGTCGATATTGCTTTTATGTCTCATTTTAAGCCACGAAATGATACTGTCATTAAAAACGTTAATGGAAGTGTATTTTGATGGTATCATTTCGTATTACATCTTTTGATATATTATTATGTAAGTTTTACAAGAATAATCGATATGCCTGGTGAGAGTGTTCTGTAAGTTGATAAAGGGAGTTGCCATACAAATGCTCGGCTCTCTTAGTATAAAGACTAATCTTTGCCAAATAATTGAACAAATTGTTGAAAGGGATGATTAAAAGTTATATCTTCATTATTTTTATTCAATTGCTTCTTTTTACTCAAATCCGCTAAATTTGGCTTTATGGGACTAAAACAGATCAAATCGACCTTTTAGAAAATTATTTTATAATTATTTGTGAGCCAATTTTTGTCTTGGGTTTTTAATATTGTATTATCCACTTTCTAGATGCTATAGTGCATAATTTTGGTCAATTTAGTACAACCAATCTCAACTTTTAGTGTCATCATTTGGCTTACTGAGTAACTTTTTCGTCTACACCGGGTATGTAATGCGTGTTATAGCGCCTTAATAGCCTAAGAGAGGAGTACTCACAATGTTCCATGCTCACTAACCATGAGTTACTTGCAGATAATTCAGTTGTACTAGTGTATAATTAGTTATTTCTGATATTTGAGTGAGAAATTGTTTTTTTGGTGAATGATCTTGGAATGGTATGTTTGATGAAATTAGCTGCGTAGCATAAGCATATAGCGATTCTCGAGTCAATAAGATAAACTTTTTAATAGAATTAATTGTTACGATACATGAATTAGTAGAGGTACTATAGAATATAGATGAACATCTATATCACTGGTAGCAGTGTGTGTTAATTGTTAAGTATGCTTTGGGAGATGTGACTTCACTTGAAGTTGTCAAGAAATCTTTCCTGGTATTTTGTGAGATCTTCATCATTGTTGTCATTTCATGAAACAACATGAACAGGTTCTGGCTGGATGTTCTATTTTGTAATAACCATTCAAACTGCTATTAACACTGGAATCGGGATTGGGGCTATCCTGCTTGCTGGACAATGCATTCAAGTATGGTAGATCATTGCCTGCAAATTATTACTGTTTATTGTGGCTATTATCTGCAACGAAGAAACCATAAACTACATATGCATAAATCACGCACTGCAACGGACAAATTGCTTGAACGTTGAAAAATTCTGATCTACATTCAGCAATTTTCAGAATTTAGCAATCTTTTGATATATCAATTCTATTGCCGAATTTGTAATGAAAAGCATTGTGTACTCAATTTCACATACCAATAGCAATCTTTGCTGATGATTAAACTGTCTCTGACATTCCTTTAATTTGAGTCTGGCAGCTCATGTACTCAAGCCTTTCACCAAATGGTTCACTGGTATTGTACCAATTCATAGCGATGGTGACAGTGGTGATGGTAATACTCTCTCAGATTCCAAGCTTCCACGCTCTAAGACATATCAATTTGGGTTCACTGATTCTGTGTTTGGGCTACAGCTTCTTAGTGGTTGGTGCATGTATTAATGCAGGTTTGTGGACCAACGGATCATCCCTTCTATTTTGACAGTACTTCATTTTGCTTAGAATGTAAAAAAATAAAATATTAATTTTCTTCGGTATGACTTCCACAGTCTTCTAGATGTCACCATGTCACAGTTAATTTTCTTTTGAAAACTTGCGAGCATGTATAAGTAATTGTGTCACGTACTTGAAGCAAGGTAGTTTTAATATATAGTGTTTTCAACTATCTTTATTTTGTACGAGCTTCTATAAGTTGACCGTTACAGTAAAACATTTGGCCAATTCACAGGTATATTTAAAAATGCACCGGAAAGACACTATTCTTTGGAATCTTCAGATGCTACAAGGGTGTTTAATACATTCACTTCCATCTCAATAATAGCTGCTATATTTGGGAATGGCATACTGCCGGAAATTCAAGTAAATTTCTTATACTAACCTTATCTATAAAAATTGCTTAATTGTTGCTGGCATTTCATCACGGTGTGAATGGCCAATCGAGAATCAAGAGAGTCTCATTCTATTGATGTGTGAGATTAACCCATTTAGAAAAAAAAATCCATTAAAAACATGATAATACTGATATTTTTTTTCCTACCTTTGATAGGCTACTTTAGCACCACCGGCAACAGGGAAGATGTTAAAAGCCCTTTCACTATGCTACACTGTTATTTTTGTAACTTTCTATGCGGTTGCTGTCTCCGGGTATTACGTCTTTGGAAACAAGTCTGCGTCTAACATATTCAAGAGCTTCCTTCCAGACAACGGTCCTGCTTTGGCTCCTAGCTGGTTATTAGGACTTGCTGTCAGCTTCGTTCTTCTCCAGCTTCTAGCCATTGCCTTGGTAAAACACTCTCACCACTATGCTCTCATTTCATTGTCGTTGTACAGCTTATACCCTAGTGAGTCAACGACTTTTGCCTAATGCCTATGGGATAACTGTATAGGAAATCAGCCAGCCACCTTTTTTGTGTTGAGAGCGCTTAAAAATTGTTTCCAAAATGGTCTGCGTATGGAATGTCATAGACCAATTGTAACTTCACAAATTAGGAGAAATGGCCGGACCTAAAAGGTGCACAAGGGTGCATTTTCACCTGCTATTTTAAACATTCGCGTTTAGATGTTAAGTTTTAAAAATTATTTAAGATAAAGCCGGTACAATAATACAAAGAAGAGTAAGATTCGAACCAGCGAGTCTGCAACCCATCAGCAACAAGACTTCTCTTTCCATGATTAGGCTAATTCCATCTTACTTAGCAACCACCTTATGGCACAATTGTGATAGCATTGATCTGGTTTAGTGTGTTAGAGGCCCTAACATCATTGATGCAGGCTTTTAAAGTTCAGTGATCTATTTTCAATTGTTTTGTCATGCCCAAAAAATAAAAATAAATAAAACACTTATAATTCCAGTAGAAAGGTAAATACCCGTTTACATGACATTACGTATGAAAAATGTTGCAGGTCTACTCTCAAGTAGCATTTGAAGTGATGGAGAAGAAATCAGCAGATACAAAGCAAGGCATGTTTTCGAAGAGAAACCTTATCCCGCGATTAATCCTTCGGTCAGTCTACATGATACTATGTGGGTTCTTTGCAGCAATGCTTCCATTTTTCGGGGACATCAGCAGTGTCGTTGGAGCCATAGGCTTCATTCCCTTAGACTTCATACTCCCAATGCTTCTCTATAACATGACTTTTAAACCTTCTAAATCTTCATCCATATATTGGATCAATGCCTCGATAATGGTCATCTTCACTGGTGTTGGTTTGCTTGGAGCATTCGCTTCCATACGAAAATTAGTTCTTGATGCCAACCAGTTCAAGCTATTTAGCAACAACGTTGTTGATTGAGTAATTCTCACGCATATAACTAACTTGCCTTCCTAAAATCGTCCCACATTTATTGTAAACATGAAATGCCTGTAAGATTGTAAATCAGTTTTGAAATGTAGAGTGTCACCAGTCACCTTACTCAGAGAATATTAATTTAACGTGAGTCACTTTATATTTATATATTACTAGTTGTTGAACTGCGCACAAAGCCCACGTTATTGTTATCGATGAATGTTTATGCGCTTATATTTGGGAACGTAATTAGTTGTCTAGGCAAAGAGACAATAATCTCTATGCTGTGTAGTCCATCGAGTAATACCGATGATCAGTTGCAATTGTGTGTTTCAATTTATTAAGAACTGCACTTTTGGGCAAACGCTAATTCATTTACTCTAGCAAAGTCATAAATCATGCACTGCAATAGACAGATTGCTTAACATTTTAAAACTTTAATGAATGTTGAGCAACTTTCAGAATTTAGCAATCTCATAATGTATCAATTTTTCCTGCCTAATTTGTAATTTGCAATCTTGGTGGATAATTAAACTGTCTTATCTTCTCTTTTTTTTTTTTGGTACACTGTCTCATACTCTCTGACACTCCTTTGTTTTGAGCCCGGAAGCTCATGTACTTGAGCCTTTCAGCAAATGGTTCACTGGTATTGTATCAATTCATTGCGATGGTGACGGTGATGATGATAATCTTCGCTCAAATTTCAAGCTTCCACGCTCTAAGGCATACCAACTTGGGTTCATTGATTCTGTGTTTGGGCTGCAGCTTCTTAGTCTTGTCTATAGAGGAGGTACGACGCAAGCATGAACATCGTCTTGTCCACATAGTAGTCTTCCGTTGAGCATATCCAAAGCTTCATACGCGCCTCCGCCTTCACTTCTCTGTATAGTTTAAGTTAGCTTGTATTAGCAAGTCTTCGAGTTTCACGACAAAAAAAGTAAAAAGGTAATCGTGTCGTACCTTGTAGAAATCGACTGCAACAAAGTTAGCCCATCGATCTCCAGCCGAGACATGACAAGTTCGCAACATTTCTTTCAATTTTCCCGAGTTGTCCATACACGAATAATCCTTCAGAGGAAAAGATCGTATATAGTTTATTAACACCAGGGACTTGGACTTATCATTTAGTTGGGATGATTCTCCTCTGTTCATGCAACGTTTCATTCCATCATCCCCATCTGCAACCAGAAAAATATACACAATAATGTAAAATCATACATTCAACATATAAATAAATTATCCACGTTGAAAATGCCGAACTCACTACATTCCCCTGCTAAACTCAAATTTCAACATCATAATCGCGTCACTCCCATTAAATTAGCAAATATTAAATTTAGAAAATAACTTTTTGGTAGATGTAATTAAAGCACTGGGATGCGAAATAAATTATAGGTTTGTAATTATTATAACAAATTATAACATGTATCATCAGCTCTATTTTACGGAATAATTTACCCTACTTTAATAAAATATATATTATGTCAGATAAAATATGGTATTAAAAAATTAGAAGATGAGAATAAATTATTCTGTCAAAATAGATGACATCTTTATGTTCAAGGTGATACCTAAAATATGTTATGGAAAATTTTCAAAAAGAGAAGCAAATATTATGTCAAATAAGATATGTAAAGAAAAGATTTGAAGATAACAAAAAAATATTTTGTCAGTAAAATCTGCCACTACCACAACCCCGAGTCCCGACCCTAATATTTTCTCAAATTTCTCTTGAAATCATTTATTTTACCTAAAAGCTACTAAATCTCTCTTCATTTCTAGACAAATTCAATATTTAGTTTTCCATTGAAGGCTATTGTGATCAGCTAAGTTCAATAGTTCCATCCTCTATCTAACAATTACCAATCTTATAAGGTGAAATTTTAGGAGTATTCTTTATGCATCTTTTAATCTACAGGAGTACAAACTGACAAACGAATATGAAAAGGGTAGGAAATGAAATACAAAGTACGGAGTATGATTTAACAACGAATTTGATTAATTGATAAGGTTTGATTACAATCGAAAATAGACAAAAATGTTCGTTGTTACAAATTAGGAATGAATAAAAAAATAATCAACAAAGGAAGTGAGATTGTGAGATCTTGATACATATTCTTCTTCTCATTATATTTTGATCATATGTCATGCTTTTGGTGGACTAATTCATTCATATTCTATGTAGTGCTCTTATGCAACTAACTTTTAATCTTAAATTGTATTATTAACGTCTTATGTGTAAAAAATCGGATTGACAGGGAATAAATACAGCAAATATATTGTATATTATTTAATTCATAGAAAGACAATGTTAGCCATGGTAAGCAAGCTACCATTTAAGAATTAAGCAACTATTAATGTCACTGAACTCGATTACGGATGACATTAACCTTTGTATTTTGTAAGATACTTGAGTGTTTTATTTTGGTTATACAATGTAAGTATACAAGTTTTGGTTGTATGTATAATGTGTGTGGTATAAATTGTATGCATATATCAAGTTTTTTATTACTCCGTATATATAGTCCTATTGAAGATGACTTTTGTCATTGTATGATAAGAACATTTCGGTTTGGAGTTAAGAATAGTTACAATTATTTAACCAAAAATTATCTTATTTTCAAATAGTTAGAATGATATAATAAGGCCCGATGATAAGAACAAGTCAATAATCCTACAACAATAACATTACCTCAATACCTTAAATGACTCCCATAAACTGCGAGGTAGGGAGGCCAGATGACTATTTGCAACAAATTGACAAGCAATTATTATGTTGATTTATTACATTAGATTTTTATTACCTTTTATTTATATTGTACTATTTGTGTCTGTGCAATCTTGCACGGGTCCTAAGTTAGTCTATCTATTCTATATCAAAGTATAATAGAGAAATCATCTGACATCAGCTTTACACGTGTCAACCCATCGTTCTTCCAATTCCCGCCTAAGTTCAGCTCTAAACCCTAATTTTCCAACTCATTACTCTGTTTATAAGCCGTCATATTGAATCCTCTCATTAATCTTCTTAAGAATCTTTATACATGAATGTTGAACCAACTATGATTCAATCCAAAATGCATTGAGTTGAAGACTAAAAAGATTCATCCTCCTTGATATTTAATTAATTTTCATCATCTCTTCTAATTGAATAATTATATGTCCCTTCGAATTAATTCAATCCAAAAGAGAGTTCGGCAAAGACTCAGGTAAATCTAAATATATTTATCTGATTAATGTACTCCTATCCATTTTCAATATGATTCGATTCTAGAGTTTGTGACCATTTATCGCGTTTGAATAATTATCTTTTCAAGTTTTTTAATTTGCTTGGAAATTGGACTAAGTTCTAGGTTGGATGAATATTATTTATCAAATTTATTTACTTTTACCAAATTTATTAAAACTAATTATATTACTCTTCTTATCCGAGTTATCTCTTTTACTCCATCTTTTTTTTCCTAAAACTAACGGTGTAAGGAATGTTAATCATGGAAGATTACTCCATGAATTTTAATTGAATACATGGATTGTTCCTAATGATATACATCTCTCCATTGAGGTTATAATTGTTCAATATTTTCTTTATATTTTCTTCCTTTACAATGGTTTTAAATGGATAGTGCCTTATGGATGATCTTCTAAATTCCCCTTCTTCATCTTCCAAATATTTGGTGCCAATTTTTTTTCTTTTGATTTTTTCCCCGATATCTTACAGCTTGAATGTATACGTTCTGTTCTTATTTTGATGAACTAGAATCCGAAGATTAGAGGGCTTTCATAAATTTATTCTTATTCTTATCACTTCAAGTAAATTATTATTATTACTCCGTATATGTTTTTTGGACCATTAAATAAAGCGCTTGATAAGAGCTGAAATTTTTGACGATAAACCTCTCATAATATTTTATAAATTCTTTGGTAAGGCGACCTCAGATTTTTTATTAACAACCTTTGCAGTTAAATGGGTTATGGTAGATTGGTAGTTGTACTAATAGATCCGTTGTATACACAATTTTTGTATAAGACGGTACTATATAAGAATAACTTTTGCATTAATTTGCTTGGATGGTTTTGCAATGTGGATCCTAACACTATCTTAAAAGCAATTAGAAAGAGGTAGCCAACGACCAAAAGATTCTGACTGTAACACATCGCGTTTTTCGGTTATTATAATAATCGATTATATTGAATATATTATTATTAAAGTTATTTTTTTTATAAAATTATGGTTAATATTGTAGAATAATAGTAGTAGTATTTATTTAGTCATTCGTTTGGTTAGTTAGTTAAGATCGAGTGTTAAATTCAATTCCCGACTCGTTTCGAGTCGTTTGGGCCAAAAAC
>JAOWBH010152076.1:0-12065 GCA_028566215.1 Silene coronaria | reverse complement strand
GGGAAGGTGGATTATTACAGAGTCCCTCTGGTCAGTTGGGAGAAGTGTTGTGTACCTAAAGATGAAGGAGGGCTAGGAATTAGAGATAGCTTAGCCTGGAATAGTGCAGCAATTGGGAAATTGGTATGGTGGATCTATACAAAACCTGACAGTATGTGGGTTAAATGGGTAAATCAAATCTACTTAAAGGGTATGTTGATGGACCAGTATAGGGTGAATGGGGATGTGAGTTATGGCTGGAAGTCTATATGTCGAGATAGAGATAATTTGGCAGGAGGATATAATTCTGGTCAGTGGCTCCATGACAGGTCTGGTTACTCTATCAAGTCAGGGTATGATTTCTTGAGAAAGAAACTTCATAAGGTTCAGTGGCACAATTGTATTTGGAATGATTGGTATATTCCCAAGCATCAATTCATTGGATGGCTTATGATGAAGGAAGCCTTACAGGTGAAATCAAAGCTTTATGCTCTTGGATGTTGTCCTGATGATTTGTGTTTATTATGTGGAGTAGGAAGTGAGACTCAGGATCATATCTTTAACACTTGCAAGTACAGTCTCAGGATTATAGAGGGCATGGCCAGTTTATGTAATGTTCAGGTTGGTTCATATAATATGCTGAACTGGATACACGCAAATCATAGGCAGAAGGATCAAAGGGGTATTTTAGGCTGTGCTTTTATGGCAGTTTACTATGCTATTTGGATGCAAAGGAACAAAGTGAGGGTGGAAAATTGTTTGCTAAAACCTGAAATTGTCTTGGAACATACAAGAAAGATTGTTAAGCTAAGGATCCAAGCTAGGAGTAAAAGTTTTAATGTTAGAAATGTAGCTTGGTTAAATAGTCTTCAACTAATGAAGTAACTTATCCCATGTCGATAAGTAATTGTATTGGTCGTAATATTGAGTAGCTTGTAATAGCTTGTTATTGATCTTAATGGAAATCTTACATTTCATCAAAAAAAAAAAAAAAACTGTATCATGGCAATGTCATTTCTTCATGTGCTAAAACCCATGTTTAACTTTTTTAACAATTGCTCAACTTGATTAGGAAATGGACATGCGATAAATATATAAGATAAGATGACCTGTTCTAGGTGTTGAGTTTTTTGAAACTGTGCACTGTTGTAAGTATATATGAATATTGGCTCCAATATCATCCGTTTATTCCTGTTACAACTTTTATGTTTGTTCCTGCATTTGAGATTTACATTGGATTTTCATTCAATTATAATTCAAATAGACATATTTCCATGTGGTACGCCCTTTGTTACATTTTAAATGTTGTTATTATGATGTTATCTGTAATTGCATGATAGGCTGATGTGATATAAAGCTTTCCTAATGTTGATGTACTGGAATATTTGCTGAATTGTTGTATAAAAGTCCAAGATTTCCCCTGTTATTACCCTGTCTTGTAGAAAGGAAGAGGCACATAGTGTTTTTATTACTCTATCTATTCAACTTCCCTCACCTCCAGAACCCCCGTATAACCATGTCATCTACGGTCTAATTCTTCTTTATAAACTCTTGAATAGGCAATAAATCTTTCCAATTCTCATCAAGCTTTTAGTGGAAATAGCATGTGGGGTATGTACGCAAACACCGAAGAGCTTCCTCTATTGAGGTCCTTTGAATTGCTCTGGTGTTATTTTGTTACCCGTAACAATATTGCCTAGTTACAATAGTGGATTCCTCATAATTTCTCAATTCTGGTGAGTTTGGTCACCGTAGCACTTTCCTTTGTTAATTTTATATGTGCATCCCTGCCTACGGTTTCCCAAAACCTGGCGTTCGATTAAGATTGCATTCTTCATTTAGCAAAATGCACGTATACAAGCTCTTCTTTTGGTGTCTCACTGTCGAGTATGTCCTATTCAATGCCAAATTTGCATCAGTTTGCTCTGGAATCTTCAGTGCAGTTCTCCAATTATCTAGTTGTGTCTTTTTTTTGCCAATTGGATTTTTGTTTCTTTTTCCATTTGTTTCTCTCATCTATTGTGTATTTGTGTATCTTTGGCAGACATGAAATAACCCTATTATTTGTTTTTTCATGTGACGTGAAATAACCCTATTATTTGTTTTTTCATGTGACAAACCATTTTCACGCTTGTAGCATATGTATTTCAGCATGTAATGACTATGGTTTATTAATATATCTCTTTGTGTCTGCTTTCTAGCTTGTTTTTTAAGCAGGAAATGGAGCTTTCCCTTGTTGGACTTCAAAATGCTGGGAAGACCTCACTTCTTAATGCAATTGCTGTGAGTAGTTTGATACAAAGTCTAAACATTTAGCATTTTTGTTTCAGATATTCTCTGATGGATTTTTTTTCGTAATCATCAGACAGGAGGATACACTGAAGATATGATTCCAACGGTTGGTGCCTTTATGCCCTAAATAATACACAAGTTGGTTTAATTGTCACCTTGCTAACCATTGCTCATGTTCCAAGATCAGGTGGGATTTAACATGCGGAAAGTTACAAAAGGTAATGTGACTATAAAGCTTTGGGACCTCGGAGGTCAGAAGAGGTTTCGCACAATGTGGGAGCGCTACTGCCGTGGTGTATCTGCAATTGTGTATGCCCTCTTACTTAAGCTCTATGTGCACTAACCTTTTCACGTGTCACCACCATGCCTTTTTGCTAATGTAGTTGATTAAGGCTCTGATGTTGTTATTGTTGAGTTGCATTTCACACTTTATTCCAATTGACATTATCTTTCCTGCTTCAAGTCAGTACCTTACAATGACATCTACTTACAAATTGTGATGCTCACGGGTTGTGAACCAAGATCATGAATATTGTGAGTTGATGACTTATACCAAAAGTTACCCGACCCGAACCCGACAATCTGAATCTGACCCAAAATCTGAAGTGCCCCAACTCGTTCCGAACTGACGCAAATTTATATTGCTCTGTACAAACCATTATCCTTATATACCTTCTTATCAACTCACCCGAAGGCCAAAACTGACTCGAACCCTAAATGACCTGACCCGAGCACCCGACCCA
The DNA here is from genome assembly GCA_028566215.1 of Silene coronaria. NCBI lineage: Eukaryota > Viridiplantae > Streptophyta > Magnoliopsida > Caryophyllales > Caryophyllaceae > Silene > Silene coronaria. The sequence continues at coordinate 9,051 of JAOWBH010152076.1, read as the reverse complement.
GGCCCGGTAGACTTGTTTGCCACGCCTGCTAATTATTGTTGGGCAATTGAGGTCATAATGTTACTTCCAAAGGCTATATCAGTTTTATTATGGACTGAGAATAAGTGTTTTCGCTGGAGTACTTCCCCAAACAACACCAGCAACAGCAACAACATTACCAAGTTAAAGGCTCATGCATATTGAGACTGTTTTTAGGTGACCCAAACTGAAAGTTGCACCGAGAATACCACCGAATGACAACTACTTCATAGGTGGGACTAACTTAGCTATTTTGCTCTATTCCATCATCATCGAGAGCCGAAGAATAAACTGTATTTTTCCCTATTAGACATAGAATATTACTACTTGACCGAACATTTCTAAAATTGTATCCGAGCACCTATTTTGCTTGACTTGTTTATTTATGCAATTATTGTAGTTAGCACTATCGTTTATCATGCTTACTCCACTTTCTAGTGGTCTGTCTTGCACAGTAAGTTATGTGTTTGGTCCTAACTTCCATACAGCTGTAGAAATCCATCTAATGCTGTACAGATCAAGAACTTGTAAAGAACTTAAACTTGAAACTGTGACACTCTGCTTGTTATTTAATAGTTGGGGTTCAGAGGGAAAAAGGGAAACATCTTTCAGGAAATCACTTCGTGTGAAGTGAGTTCTGATCATTGAGATGGTTCTTTCCCTCTTTCCTATCTGATTCAACATCCTTCTGTTGACATTTGTGTATGTTGGTCATCTCAAATTCGAAGGTGTTGCAAATCAGCTTTAGGCTTTTTTTGGAAAGGAAAGGAAAGGAAGGGGAGGGGGCAGGAGAGAAGGGAAGGTGAAGGGGAATGGATGAGGTATCCTAGGATAAAATTTGCCTCCTAAGCCTTCTCAATATTAGAGGGATTTTGATAGACTTATTTGAATTCCTCTTTTTTCTCTCCCCTCCCTTTCCAAATCATCCCATCCAAACAAAGGCCTTAAGGTCTACTATCTACACTAATCATGACTATTTCCATCATCATGCAATGTAGGTATGTGGTAGATGCTGCGGATAGAGACAGTATTCCAATTTCTCGGAGTGAGCTACATGAACTTTTGGATAAACCCTCCTTAACAGGGATTCCTTTACTTGTGCTCGGCAACAAAATTGACAAGTCTGAGGCTCTGGTACAACAAACATTAATGGACCAGCTGTGAGTTTTTTTTTACCCTTCCCACTTTGTAGGGAAGTCTCGACTCTCAACATACTCTAGTTGGTTTTGCACAATGTTACTCAGATTCGTTTAAAAGAATCACCAGCGCTTGTCCATGTGTTGATCTTAACTACTATATGAAATAGTTCTCATGTTTCTGGTTTAAAATGAGTGTCCACATGTTTTCAGTTTATATAGTAGAATTAGACATGAGTACCTTAATAGATAAAAAATTCACAAGATGTTGGTGCTTGTATTTTTATTATGTAGCTTATAATTTATTTGCTTTATTGTAGGGACTTGCAATCAATTGCTGATAGAGAGGTTTGCTGTTATATGATCTCGTGTAAGGAATCCGTTAACATAGACATCGTCATAGATTGGCTTACAAAGCATTCTAAGGTAACAAAATGAAGAACACAGAGTCACACAGGTCATAACATGTACGGTGACGAAATCACTTGTAGCAATTGTGTCAAAGCTTATACCCCAAGAGGTTTTCATGATAACCTAAGCACATTGCCAGGATACCGCATACGGTTAGCAAATGTACGTCAGGTAGTCATTTGATGGAATTTCTGCTGGCAACAAAAAAATTTGGCATTTGTGTATTATTTCGATGGTTTGGTCTTGTATAGTGGTCTTGCAAACTTATTTATGATGTAAATTCCTAGTGAGGTGCACTTTTCAGATCACGCTGTGCTTTTATACTGGCCTCCGTTACATTCACCATTTCTGTTTTAGAGTAAATTTTCCAAGACATCACACTGCATACCATTGTTATCGGGAATGCTGGTGATTGCTTCATCTGAGATATTCAACATTGCTCGTGAGCCGTGAGATTCATTCAACTTTTCTGTAGTATTATTGCCTTGTAAGCAAGGCTAGTGAGGAATGACTGGTTATAATTAAAGACATCAATCAACAGGGTTGGGTTCTGGTGAGACCGGGTACTTACGCGCCCGTTATTATTGAGTAATCCATCAGAGTTGTTGATGTCAGTTTTTTTTTTTTTTGGCAACGGTAAAAATGAAATTAAAGGTTTAGGGCTCTTTTAGCTAGGCTATGAGCCTCCTTATTAAGTTTACGAGGAATAAAACTGAAACAAAGATATTGAAAGAAAGAATAAATGGAATAAATATTACAAGAACCCTGGTGTCAAGTGATGACTGCTCTCCATGCCATTAATCTGATATAAGATCTATAGGCAATCAGAGGAGACGTAGATGAAGAGAACCACAAGAATTAGCCCACAAGAGAACCTCACGAATACCAAACACCGTAGCCTGAAGCGGAGATTGTGACCTGAAACCATAGCACCTTCAAAACAAACTATACCATTATGATCGTAGGCAATCCAACCAATGGAGGAGCTGAGATTAGAGTGCCAGTTAGCATCCACCTTAATTCTGATGGCCCCACATCCTAGATCCTTTTCGATTAGGAAGAAAGGGATACTTGCTTTAATACTTTCCATGATCTAAACTTTCTCACTATTATTCATAGAGAGAGAGCTATTGGGGATCTTAATATGCTCTTTCTCCGCAGCAAGAGCACATGAAACAAGCTGTCGGTGCAAGTTGAAAAAGGCAATTGGAGAGAAAATATCACCTTTGAAAATAATTTTATTCCTGATACATCAAATGCTCCATATAATGGAAAGGAACGACAATATGAGGCTTTCCGACTCCCTCACCTTAGAGAGGTAATTAATCAAGTAATTAATCCAGTCCCCAGCATTCACGAAAACCTCATTGTTGGTTCTAATGCCATGACCGGATGAGAGCTAGATAATGGAAACAACCTTACAATCTCTGAACAAATGTCTCAGCGACTCCAAACACCCAGGGTCATTGCAAAAGCTTACAAAAAGTAGATACAGGGATATCTCTTTTCAGGAATTCTTCGCCAACGGAGAGAGAATTACTAATAATCCTCCATAGTAAGATTTTTAAGGACTGAGGTCCCAGAAGATGCCAAAGCCTTTTCTTGCAAAAAAACCTTACCTAAGTGGTTCATTCGAGAAGTATTCCTGACAGAGCAAGCATTTTCCAAGTAATTATTCAGAGCGACCGCATTACCGCTTTTAACTGTATATTCCCCCTGTCTTAGAAAGTAGCCAATACAAGGAATCACAATTTTGTGAAAAGCAAATGGGAACCGCTAGGATTTTATCCCTCCATTCTTCTGTAAAAATGTCATTTATAAGGTTGTCATTCCAGATATTAGAATCCAACGTAAGGTCCTTCACCATTATGAAGAAACAATGAAACCAGGCGGCGAAACAAAATCTTCCTGAATGGCCAGCTTCTCTCCATTAACCCAATTAGAGTCCCAAACCTTAAGTCTGAACTCACGACCAATTTTCCAGCCGCAATGAGGTGCAATAAACAGCAAACCACTAATGAGGCCTCTACAGCCCCAAGATAAGTTCGTAACCGTTTTTATGGCATTATCATTTGGGAAGAAAACTTCATCTTTAAAGATCTTACTTCTAAATACACGACTGAAGAGGGATTCCTCATTTTTTTTTATCAATTTCCAAGCTTGCTTAGCAAGGAGTGCCTGGTTAAGACAAGTAATATTCCTGATCCCTAAGCCACTACATGACTTAGGGAGGCTAAGGAAGTTCTTACTGCACCAGTGGATAGTCTTAGTCGATTTCATCCCCGCCCACTAAAAATGCGAGAGTAAGGAGTTAATTTTACTCATTACACTTACGGGTATTTTGAAAACCGATAGGATAAAATTTGAGAGAGTGGACAAGACAGAATAAATAAGGGTAAGCCTGCCAGCTGGACACTATAAAATAGGAGGAAATACGCTTCTTAACACTTTCGACAATCCCCAAAAAGATCTTCTTTTTCGATGATTCAAAATCAGTATTGATACCCAAGTACTTGCCAATACCTTTATTTCCCTGGATATCAAGAGTTTTCATTTCGTGTTTAGCGCGTCCTAACGAAGTGTTAGGACTAAATAAAATTCCCGACTTGTTTCTATTAATAACTTGACCAGAAGCCTTACAATAGTTCTTCAGAAGCATATTAAGGCAGTTGAAAGCATCGTTTTTATCATGGAGGAAGAAAATTGAATCATCCGCAAATAAAAGATGTGTAAGTGGTGGAGAGTTCCGGCTTAGTTTAATACCCTTGATAGAGCCGTTATCTTGTGCCGCATAAACATTCCTGGATAACACTTCCATACAAAGAATGAACAAGTAGGGGGACAATGGATCTCCTTGCCGTAAACCACATTTTGGTCGAAATTGTTTGAGAGGTGCACCATTGAATAAAACTTCATAGGAAACGGTAGTAATACAAATCATAATAAGTTTTATAAACTTCTCTGGAAATCCAAAACCTTCTAAAGTCGATTTGAGAAAACTCCACTTAACTCAGTCATATGCCTTACTCATGTCCGCTTTGAAAGCGAATTTACCAAACCGTCCCCTTTTATGTTTGTTAATATAAAAAATTGCCTCATGAGCTAATAGTATATTGTCACTAATTTGTCTTCCCTGAACAAAGGCATTTTGAAAGTCGCCAACCAAATATCCCAACACCCGAGACAAAACGGTTAGATACACACTTAGTAATAATCTTCATTATGACATTGCAGAGGCTGATAGGGCGGTAGTCTTCACAAGATTCCGGATTATCACATTTCAGAATAAGAGCAATAAAAGTGTGATTCATCTCCTTCAGGATAGATGATATATGCTATTTTTATATGATTTTCCTCCCTCTTTTAGCTCTATTTTTAATAATGATTATTGCACTTTGTGAAGTGTATTTGTGAGCTAATTTCGCGTTCTAGGTGTTTTGCATGTATTTATTGCATTTTGTATGAAATGAAGCGATTTTAAGTTTTTTCCCGTAATTTTGGCATTCACCGAGTGTCACGAGGCTACTTGAAGCGAGTTTGGCCATATAGGGGCATTTTAGGAAGATTCACGCATCCCGAAGAAGGAAAAATTAGGTTTGGTTGACACTTGTATGAAAGCATGGAGTACTAATGAAGGAAGGAAGAGATCACAAAGACCCCATAATTTCGGGGTGGTTACGAAAGCAACTCAAGACCAATTTTTCTTTAAATAGGCTAGATGTCACGCCCCCTGGTGTGTTCAGATCCGGATTCTCGAGGTTGGTACGATTGACATCTTTTGTGGGAAAATGTTGCGTCCCCAGAAATTGTTTGAACCCCAGATTCTCGGGGATTATGCAACTCAGGAGACTTTTCATTTTCCTTGCTAGTTTATTATATATTAAGGCAAAACACTTAAGAAGGGGATCTATGCTTTTACATATATTTTTCTTATGTCTACAAAAACCTAATTTCTTTATGTTCTTAATTTGTTAATCATCAATATTTACGCTTTAATTCCGGGTTTTATTTGAAGATTACTTTGTTCTTAATAACCAAGTTCTTGTTCTTATTTCCTTGAGTTGGTAATTTCTATCCTTTGTTTTTGTATTATCATTTTAATTCCAATTTACGTATCATTATCATGTTTATGTTTATCAGATTAATCTTTGTTTGTTTATATATTATCACGTGTGAGTAGATTATAAATCTAGGGAAAAGGATGTAGCATGTATAATTAACATTGTCTCATTGTTGAATTGAGTTTATTTTGTCATTATATTGTCTCTACTTCTTTGCTTGTTTTAATTGATAAACTATGAATTGTGGCCAAAGTCATTTGTTTATAGTTGTTAATTTCCGACCTAAGACCGAAAGTCGGGAAGGGAATTGGGTAGTAAACGACCTAGTAAGATCGAAAGCCTCTAGGACCCGTCTTAAGGTTGGCAATAAACCGAGAGGCATGTGCCTTTAACCTAGACAATAAGTACATTACAATACCCATTTTTGACGATATGATTATGCTAATTTGTATGTGAAACCCGTACCCCTAGATTCCTCCTTATATTGTCCTATTTCATTCTTGTTAATTGCTTTTATTTCATAAACCAACCTTCAAACCAAACTCGTAATCGACCTTGATAGAACTCACTCCATGACAACCATAATAGCAACTCCCGCCTCCTCGTTTTCGACCCCGACTAAACTAGCTTAGGTTAGACACTTGTTGGGTTATTATCTTTGATTTGGGTACGCGACTAGCCCTGTCAATTATGTAAGTGAAATACCCTTCATATGACATCTCAAAAACATAAACTTTACTTTAGTATTTAAAATACCCATTAATATTTATTTGTTCTCTTCCACTTTCTAACTTATTTATTACGTCTTCTTATAAACTCTCAAATTGATCAATCAAATTTTTTCCTTATTCACCAGATTTTTTTTATTTGGATATTGTCAATTACCTTACTCGTGTTAAGGATTTATTTAAGTTGTTTTTGTTTTTTGTTTTTTGATAATACCAATATACACAATATTTATAGACAAAATCTTTTTCTTTAGCTCAATTAAATCCTCATCAAGGTCTTCATAGCTTTGACGGTAAAAGATGAAGAAGACACGAGTTGACAAATATGGCCGAGTGTGAACAAAGATGAAGTGGGAAAGGAGATTAAAAGATGGTGTTTAACAGTATGATCATGGCTACTGTGTAACTAGAAAGTTGGAGAGTACAGGTTTGCTTTCGCTAAAAGTTAGAATACCAGTGAGACTAGACGATAGGTACAAGTAAAAATTTACTTTTTTTTTATACAAGTTAGAATTTCCTTTTTTTACAGTTGCATGTAAATCAACCAATAAGTTTTAAAAGTGGCTAAAATCTTACAAAATGGAGAAATACAGCGTGAAAAGAGATATTTCACAAAATACTTTGCATTTAACTAAATTAAGCTGAAATGACGATACGGAGTGTAATGTTTAAGTGGTATAAATCGCACAGAAAACGAACGTATCAAAATCCCCCGAACCTAACCTTTGCATGTCCCCAAGAACACGAACCTAGGCACAACATAATAAGAAAGAACACAAACAAATAGCGAGGTGACAAAGCTTGGACCTAATCGAACATGCACACATAAATCTCACAACAACTCACATCTATAACAAAGCATGAAAAAAAGTAAATGCGACTCGAATTCTGAGGTGTTACATGATATCGCAGTATAACGCATATTGACAATCTTTGACCCTGAAAGACCATGCATGTAGGATTTCCTCACAATTTCCACTCGTTGCTCATTATGGCTGTAATACCCCTGAGTTTTAGGTAGCACTCGACCGAGTAAAGAAGAGCACTCGACAGAGTTGTCCCAACTCGATCGAGTCTAGGTTTAACCCAAATCCTGACCAGGTTGCACTCGAGCGAGTGTAGTGCACTCAACCAAGTACTCTGGTTTAGGCCTTGATTGCGGAATCCGGTTCCGTTTTTCCAACGGAGAGCGTATAAAACTCGTGAATAGTGTTTTGCCACTTTTTATAAACCCCAAATCTCTCTAAGCACTTTTTAAACCTTTCCTAACATCTTTCAAGGGGATATAGCATAGGATAGATCTAACATCAAGTCTTTATATATTTTTGCCAATCTTGTTTTGTGAGTCTCTATTTATTCTTTTAATCTTTTAAGTGTTACCCAAACCTTAAAATTAGGGGAAATTGGGGGGTTTTGCTATTTAGGTAAACTAATTGGGGATTTAATTCATTAGATGAATATGATAAGGGATTAATGTATTATATTGTTTTAGAACATATTTGTGATATGAATTACTTGATTAATTGTAGGAGTAGACTTCATAGAGGACGACTTCTAGTTCTTCCTTAATCATGTGGAGACTTTCTTCAAGGTAGGGTTTCCCTACTCGGTTCTTAATAATATAGATGATTACTTATGTGTTTGTGATGTTATTCTTGTGAAATTTGGAAGTAATGGAATTACGTTGGTAATTGTGAAATATTACATGTGATAATTGAGATGTTGGGAATATTGACATGATTGTGTTGGATTATGTTGTTGTATATGTTCATGTGAATGTTCTTGTGGAGTTGTGGTGTTAGCGATGAGGTTATGGGAGACAAAACTCATGCCTAGGGTCGGTCCTTGAGGGTCTCACCTCAAGAAGATGTGCATATTAATGATCTAGGTTATTAGGTTCGTGTTGCTATGCGAACATGGCTGCCATGTATCGGATTGCGATTCGGGCACATTCGTGATGTGGTCCGGTGGTTGGTGGCTGTGTAGCGATGCTGTCATCGGGATATTGAGAATGAGGAATTGGAGGTGGTATAACAAATGTGATGAATAGATTTCTATATGTAATGTTGCATTTATGGACTTTTGATCATTTGTACTATTGAGACTATCTTTCCTGTTGTGACACTAACGTGATCCATTCGATATTTTCGGCGAATGATGAGTAGATTGTGTTGATAGGTGATTTGTGATGTTGAGGCTTATGCTTTGGGTGGAGTCTTGGGAGACGTGACTTCCCTTCATTAGCATTTCATGAGTTTTGATAGACTTTCTTGAGTTGATAATTATATTATCGTTGAGACTTGTAGTTGACGTTTAAGTTTTGTTACTATGGTTTGTAACCTAATTATGTTTTGGCTTCCTCATTTTATAAAGTTAAACTTAAGTACGTAATGTTTCATTATGGTCCATTTGATGCAACTACCTCGGGAAATCGAGATGCTAACCCTCCTAATTGCTAAGCAAGGTGTGTCTAATAAAATGAAACCCGGGTAAACATGGTTAGGAGCAATCGCAATGATTTGGGAGACGTCCTAAAATCGCACTATTGCCCTGTCAATTTTGAACATATCACAACGTGGTAAGGAAGAGACTGGTGTAGAGTGTATGTTACTTGATACGTGACGTGGTTGTTTAATATGTAGTTTGGATATGCTTGAGTAGATGGATTCATGTGGGTAATGTAACACCCCGCACTTT
>JAOWBH010152065.1:0-12068 GCA_028566215.1 Silene coronaria | reverse complement strand
AACAGCAAGTCTTGCTTGTGACGGGCTATTCCCGTCACAAGCAAGTGACCTCTCATAAAAGGGAGAGAGGGAACAAGGTGGGGCACTCCCATGTGTTTCTCACTCACCCCTAAATGAGTTTTGTGAGAGAAAACGGTATCCGTCACAAGTGAGATTTTGTGTATGACAAGTCACACAAATGTGAATACGGTCAATTTCATTTATTCTAAATGAAGAAAGAGGTAAACAAACTACTGTCTCGAGTTTTCTTAAATCGCCATCATAGCAGTAATCCCGTTGACTTGGTACGGGAAAACTCTCTCCCAAATGACCATGTCCATCACTATCCATTATTTAATTCATAATCACGATATAACATGAAGTTTCATACTCTTATCTTTCCCTTTATCCTTCGTATAAGGTCCAATATAATTTATTTTTCACAATTTATTATGTAAAATAAAAAAACGTGTAATGTATTTCATAATCCAAACACGGTCCTAATGAGTTAGGATTCACAAATACGGAGTCTTTATCTAAGACAGTTTTATCCATGAATTTTAACTTCAGCACTCAACAATAGTAGACAAATATTATCTCCCATACTCTCGATCTCCTATTTTCTCATACAACTGACTATCCTTAATTTTATATTCTGTGTAAAATCCTGAACCCCTTAATAAAAAAAAAAATCCCCCATTGGAAACCCTAGATATCATCCAAACTCAACTAAAACCCTAGAAACACAAAACAGATAACTCAAATCCACAAATCCAAGATCTGATTCACTATTTCTGAGATTAATTCCTTCGAATTAGGGTTCGATCAATCGCGAATTGAAATGTCGACGGCGTCGTTTGGTCGGTGTAAGAGCGGTGATCGATTTTACTATCCTCCTGGTCGCCGACAACAACAACAACAGCAATTATTGTTGGAGCAAAAGCATAAACAGGAAGATAAAGAAGTAATTAGGTCACAAAAACAGCAAAATCAGCAACATAATCATCAATTTAATCAAAATCGGAATAATTTCCGACGATATAAGTCGGTACCGGCGCCTTCGGAGTCGGAAGTGACGGCGGCTCTACCGGAGAAGAAGTCGTCGGAAAATCGGTCGGAGTTAGATGATTGCGCTTCGACGGCGACGAATATGACGGTGGCCACACCAGTTACGTCGGCTTCGTCAACGAGTTCGACGAACTTTGATCGGTTTTTGGAGCATACTACTCCATTAGTTTCACCTCAGTACTTTTCCAAGGTTTACTTCGAAAATTTTTGCTAATCTGATGTTTTTAGGGTTTATTGTTGTGATTTATGTTGAATTTTAGTGGAAGTGAATTAATTTTATTGGTTGAAATGTCGAATTGGATGAATGATTTAGTTAGTGTTTATTTACTGGCTGAATTTAGTTTGTTAGTAATGATTTAGCCGGTAGTATAGTTAGGTGATGAGTTTCATTGTTAATTATTTGATGAAAATAGTGTGAATTATTTAGTGGCCACGCATCTCATTTAGGTGTGTAGTATAATGATTATTAACACATGGGGTTGGATTAATTATTTTTGTTCGATTACTAATAGAGTTGGTTTGATTACGAGTAATTGTTATGGGGCGATGGATGAAAAATACTAAGGAAAGTAGGAAGTAGGAGTTGTGGTGGGTAGAGGAAGTAGATGAAAATAGGGTAAAACTATCTCATTAAGAGGGTAGTAGTTATCTGACTTGATGATTTCTCCCTTGGGTAATGTATTATCCTCCTATATGGGAGCGATGATTCCCCGCCTGCTCCCTTCACCATCATTTTCCTCCTTAGATTTGAGCTCTATACCATTGTAAGAAGTACACCCAATGCAAGTGGCTCCTAAGTTTTAGGTGATATGGTTTGAATTGGTTCATTTTTTTGTGGATATACTGATTGTTGATTGATGTTAATTTTGCCAATTTTGTTATTGCAGACTAGTACAAAAGGGTGGAAAACTAACGGGAACGAGTTTCGGCCATACTTTGTGCTTGGAGATCTCTGGGATTCGTTCAAGGAGTGGAGTGCGTATGGGGCTGGAGTGCCCCTCTTGTTAAATGGGAGTGACTCCGTTGTGCAATACTATGTCCCGTATTTGTCTGGCATACAATTGTACATAGACCCGTCAAAGTCCTCCCCTGGATCCAGGTTGGTTATTATTTGTTATCACTACTAATGCATTATTTTACATTGGTGGTGTGGTCTTTCACTGTTCATTCTATATTTTCTACCTAAGAGGTTTGAAACTGTCGGCAAAAGGGGTTATGTGTTAGTGAGGCAAAGCTTCTAGATAATGAGAAAAACTGAGTTTATTGTTGCTGCGTTGCATAATGCTTGACTGAGAGGAAGTAGCAAATAATTTCCTTTAGAGTGTGTTTGGATAACAAAATTGGAGGGAAAGGGATTGGAAGGGGATGGAAAGAGAGGGAAGGGAGGGGGGAGTAGAGAAGTGGAGTTTCCCCCAAATCTTTCTATGCTGGAAGGACCTTGATTAGGCTTGGATGAGGGAGAATGGATCCCTCCAAAACCCTCCTCTTCCCTTTCCCTCCTATCCCATTTATTATCTAAATGAGGGATTTTGTTTCCCTCCCGGTGTCCCCTTCCTGACCCTCCAAATCTCCTCTTCCAAACAAGGCCTAAGTCTATAATCATCATTTTGTTTTATGTCCACGTTTTGTATCGCTTAATAAAATGTATTTGATGCCTATTACAGCCTTTCTGATGTTGAGCTGGCAAGTTTTTTCCCTCATTGAAAATGGTTCAAAACTTCATCATCCATATAAGAACATTTGTGACATACCATACTCTCGAAGTATATACTACTGACTTGTCTTTGCATGGAGTGTTTTTTTTTTTTTGGCTTGAATGAAGCAGCCCTATCTCACATAGTATGTTTAGAGCTATTGAAGTGATTCTTGCTAAATGTTCATCTGTTGTTGGTGTAAAAGATATAACTGGTTGTTTGTTTTGGCTTCAAGTTTTCACCTTTTACCTAAGCTGAACTAATAGTCTTCTCAGTCTTGAAATTCAGACACTCAAAAGTGTAGAACAGTGTTTGATCTGAGCAGCAAATGGATTACTTTTATGTGAAAATTGAAAATTGGTGATCCCAATTTAGTTTCATTGCTTAAGATGTATGATAATAACGTTCAGACTTCAGAGATTTCATTCAACTCATAAACATGACACATATGGTGAGGGCTAGGCTATACTTGCATGATGTGACTAAGTGACATGGGCGGTGACAATTCTCAGAGGTTTGAGTTAGACTTTTTGAAGGGTGTGTGGGTGTTCTTAATTGTACCCGTGTTTATGAAAGCCGAGATTCTGATTCTTGTAGCTTACCGGCCTCATAACAAACAGCAAAAATCTTCTTGGTAAGTATACAAGAGGGAACTAGGTTAGAGGTCTTTTGTCAAGGCTCATTTGTTGTGGTGTTTGTGATACACTCCACATGATTTCTTAAGCTTTAATGGAAGACCCTCCATGTAGATGCATTGACAAAATTGCAAGGCTTGGGTTTCAGTAGAAATTGTTGGTGCAGAAAATACTTTATTACTTTTAAGCTTCGTACAAGAAACATTCTTTTGGCCAATGAAAGTATTGTTCCTCACTTTTTAAGGAGATCGCTGGAGTAGTTGGTTGCGCTGTAATAAGGGAAATAGTAATCTGATAGGATGTCACGGAATAGTCATTTGGCTGGGTTACAAGTTACAACATTAACCATGTTCAGACGCATGTTAAGTTAATTGGATATTTGAAGGATAAGGGAGTTAGGAGATTGTTCTTTGGACATGTACTTTTGGACTATGTTGCTCAGACTCGGTTAGAAGTATCCGACTCGGGTGTGTGTACAAGTATCTAATTCGTCTATTCTATGGGGAAAAAAATCATGTTTTCGGTCTAAAATGAAGTATCCGAGTGTCCTATCAACGTCCGAGTGTCGAGTGTCCGACACGGATACGCGAAGTAATATTGAAAAGTCCGAGCAACATAGCTTTTGGATAGAGTATAGACAGATGAGGGTTGTTTAGGCTACACATCTTTGCTTGCATAACATTTTTTTTCTGAGGAACGTTGTTTGACTTTGAGCTGGATTCTCATGGCTAACAAACAGGTTTAATAATATAATGTTGCTTGTTTGTTTCCATTTTTTACATCTGCAGAAGGCCAGGAGAGGAGAGTGATGAGTCCTCTAGAGAAAGTAGCAGTAACGGCAGCAGTGACTGTGAAATAGAAAGAGGACTGAAGCCTAATGGTGTGTGGAAACAGCAGGAACTTGCAGATTCTAATCTCCAGGGTGTGACAGGACTCTCACGAGGTCAACTTTTAAATGGTTCGTCAAGCGATGAAGGGGAATCTTCCAGTTCTCCAAGTGTTCTTGTGTTCGAGTATTTTGAACATGATTCTCCTTTCATTCGGGAACCTTTGGCTGACAAGGCTAGTACATCTGCTTAAACTGTTCTCTTGTTCCTTGCCTCTATTTTCTTGCTTCTCATCTGACTCTTATTTTCATACAACAGATTTCGCTTCTGGCATCTCGTTTCCCAGAGCTGAAGACCTATCGGAGCCACGAGTTGTCTTTATCAAGTTGGATGTCTGTTGCATGGTATGAAAATGGGTGGCTATGTCGCTATGGTCATCCGAAACCTCCTCTACATTGTCTACTCTGTATAGTTCTTTTACCGTGTAGTAGTAAAGTGTCATGACTGTACGACGCTGTTTTCAACTTTTCATTATGGGTCATCTAGTACAGTCTCTTTGTGTTTTGACGCGAGCAAGGCTGTGTACATTAACCACAATGCTGTTTTCCAATTTTGTTTATCGATTTTTTTCGAGGAATCTTACTTTGTATATCTTCTTGGCTGATTTTAGGTATCCAATATACAGAATACCCACCGGTCCGACTCTCCAGAACGTTGATTCGTGCTTTTTGACATTTCACTTCCTGTCAACACCCATTAGTGGTATGTGTTTCACTGTATTCTGTCAAAAAAAAGCTGGAGCGCGTAGTGATTTTGGTGACTTACGCCTGACTGCTTCCTCGTTTTCACAGGGGGGCAGAATGAATGGCAATGTCACTTTGGCTCTTGCCCGAGCTACTTTCCAAATGGCTTTGATATGGCTGTTAAGCGACCACTGCCAATATTTGGAATGGCACATTACAAGTTCAAAACCCCGATGTGGGATCAAAACGGAGTTGATGAATCTCTGAAAGTCAATTCTCTTTTGCAAGCTGCTGACGAGTGGCTTCGGCATCTAAACGTAAACCTTCCTGACTACAATTTCTTCGCCTCTCATGGCCGGAGATGAGAGATCACTCTGGCTTAAGTTATATTAACAATGTCAGATGGATGCGCACCATGTCCGAGACTTCTTGCTCCTTCAAAGGTGCGCCTGATTTTGCATTTGTTGTATTTTGGGATGAACTTTTGATACCTGCAAGCTCATATGGCGAAGAGGATGAAGATTATATTGTGTTGATTTGATTAAATAACTCGCTTTGCCGGAACCTTTCTGATGTGAAACAGTTGTTTATGGAGGGATTCCCGTGTAATGTGAATCCATAAGCCTATGAAATACCTGTGGGCTTTTGTTTGCCTGTGTGTGACTTTAGGCTATTATATGATGATAATGACAAAAGTAGATACGAGCAAGGTATTATTATTTGTACAAATACACTTTTCTTGAAATGGGTAAGCTTTTTTATTTATGGCTTATGAACACCACATTCCATGCTTCGGAAAGTGTCCAAGAAAGGATGTAGTTTTGTATTGTCTTTCTGTATTACTCTGACCATAAATGTCTGCGAATGCTTGTTGGAATGGTTGATAGAGCTGTATGTAGACAACACAATGCCTACACAGCAGAAAAAGAATTGTCAAGTCTTGTTCTGTGTTGGAAACAGTTGCCCATCCATATGGTATGATAGATATATTTATTCAGCTGATCTTGTATATATGACCTGCTGCTGGGATGGTTAACACAGGATGGCTGGGCCAAGGCCAAAGGTTGCCTCTTACCTGCTGTCAGGTCAAATAGATGTAGGCTGTTGTCAGGAAGGGGATTGTTGCTATTAGGAGGGTTGGTGGTGGACGGTTGTTTGCCGGGTATGAGGAGGGTGGTTGTAATGGGGACTAGTCGGGATGATGTCTTGTGCAATCTCCGTTAGATGCCCTTGATGATGCCATTGATTTATGAATTAATGAGGTTACACCTATTATGGAGGTGTGAATTCGCCCTTATATTTACGCACTGTTAGCGTATTTATGTCCTCCCCTTCCATCTTTAATGATAAAACTCCGACTACTAGTCTACACAAATATGGAGTACAAGTGAGAGTACAATGTTGGATTTATAAATTGTCATTTTAGGAAACTCAATGATCGTGATGTGAGAATTATGGTTGAAGTTGAATAGTAAAGTAAAATTGGAACAATATATATTTCGAGAAAATTTAACTTAAGTCTTTCATCTTGTTCCATTCTGCATCTAAATTACATATTAATCGCCAGGATGCCAAAAAAAAAAGGGATTTTGTTTTAAATGTAACATGCTTAGGAGAAGATTAGGGTAAGCATATGGGATTATGAATCCGCTTGAAGACAACAGTGGGGGCTTTTATTTGAAAAACGGAGATGTGTGGAATGTCAACATGTCCTAAGAATTCCATAGCGAATGTCTAAAGGTATCTGCATTAATATTGAAAAATTGAAGTTGCGAAAAACTAGAATGTTCACGGAAAATTAGGTGGCTATGATATAAAAAGGAAATTATGAAGCAAACTACATAAAAAAACGTCCAAAGTCCCGTAAGCCAGTAACCCAAAACAAAATCATGTTAGGCGAGATTAGATACTCTCTATCGCAACGAAAATGTCTAAAGAAACCCGAGATAAAACGCAACCAAAATTGCAAATAAGTGCTCATCAACTAAAGAAAAGAATTTGAGTATGTTTTTCCATCTTCACTTATTTAACACGATTAAATACAATAAAGCACTACCATAGTGCAATAAGAACTAAGATAATAGTATCACTCAAGTCTTCTCTCGACATTGGTACAATTGCTCTGCGACTTTTTTCTTCCTACGAAGCTTGAGCATTACGACATTACAATGGGAACTAAGTTTGCTCTCTGTCTCTCTCGACACTAGCACATTTCCTGTCAACTTTCCACCCCTACAGTGCCTTATGCTTTACGGTGCTCGATTACTTCTGTCAGGCTCTTATAAGATGTCGTCCATCATCGTAGAGAGGAGCAACCCTTGAACAAACTCGCATTTCCTGGCCTTTTCTTCTTGATCCTTCTTAGATAGTGCAGGTTGCTGAACACTGTTTCAAATAAGATCTCAAATCAGTTTAGTTCTCCCCTTAATAGCATCTCTTAAATTCACTTCAATGATTTCCTAAACATCAAACACATTAGTTGTTCTACAAAAAACCATTCTAATACTATTTGCCGACAAGGTAGCCCTAGTGCCTCAACGGCTTCCTCCTATTGAAAGGAAAGGAAGATCGGATATGCAGTCCTATCTCGGTGTTAAAAATACAAATAGATCGTCTCCATATGACCCACAATGACACAAAGTGCATCCTAAAATGCATCGATACTCGGCTAATGCACAAGCAGCATAAAGAATTAGACGAACCATTTCGCTTTATACCATAATGTGCCCATAAAAAATATCGACGTTATGCATTCTTTAATGTACCAGCATTCAACTTTATACATCTCCAGAACAGGTACGCCACTGACACAAATAGTTTCTCAATTTTTACTACACAGGGGATGCTACGATACTCTCTCCCTTCTCCAACTCTCTCTTGAACATTCTCCCCTCAAGCCCCTTAAAATGGTACGATGAATATTTGTGCAAGATCTCATGTAATGAGATCCCAAATAATACCAACAAAATAGTACTCTGTAACACAGTTTTGCCGAAGATACTGTTTGAAGCCTTGGAGGAGTGGGGGAGGGTGGTAGTGGAAGGGGTGAGGTGAGAGTTGGAGTGATGATCGTTCAAGATTACCGAGGATCTGAATGGAGTTGGTGTTGCAAAGAGAGAACGAGGTTTCATAGGGTGAAGAAGGCAAGAAGCCTTGCCCTAGAACTAACCAAACAAGATAACTTGCTTTTGTAGATGCCAAGTGATGGGGTTAAAAAAAAAGGTTAATGAAACAGGAAGGTTGATAGCATTCATCTTCGCAGTGAATAGGAAAGACTAGATAGTCATGTCTTCATAACGTCAAACTTCACAATTACGGCAAATTACTTTATGGATTTCGCACTGTATCTCTAAATACATTTGCGAAAAATTAACGATCAAAATTAAATCCACCGACAGCAAAAAACAAATGGCCGAAATATAAATACGATAGGCAATACATATTATCATGCCACAAAAAGATCATGCTACGAAGGATCAACACAAATATACAGTGCATTCCCCACAAAGAGAAAGATGGAAGAAAAAACATTACCTTTCTATGCTCTTCTCCACCATTGTCTCTGGAAGTGAGCATTCGGCCTTGGAAGAAAGAGATTCCTCCTTACCAAGATCGTCTGCAGTGTTCGAGCTATACATAAAAGACGACAAGAGAGGATCGGGGTCTGGATTTGAGGAGGGAAGCCCGAAAGACAATCCCCCAAAGAGGGATTGCCGATTTCCTTCTCGCAATTCCTTTCTCAGTATATTGAACATTGAATTTGAAGCACCTCTACGTAATCTTCTCTTTCGTTGAACGTAATAGTTAGGTTAAGGAGATATAACATCAATTTTGAGAAATTACCAACTTAGGGGTCACCCATGGAATGAATGTAACCTTCACTAGATAATTCATTGGCCGTGACAAAAGATGGTGGAGTTACTCCCTCCGTCTCATTCATTTGTTACCTTTTTTATTCTCAGTGAGGGTTATTTTAATGAAAGTTAAACACGATTGGAACGTAAGAACTAGGAAGTACAAAGTCCCCCGGAGCACCACATACCATACACCACATAAATGATATCACATTAACACACTACCATAAATACACTATCATATTTGCCTAAACACACTACCAAATTCAAAATAATGAATATGACATGACAGGCTATAAATGATTACTGAGAAAATGAATGTGATTTTAGCTGTGTGAATGATTTTTATCAATATGGTGAATATCAAAGCTCATTTTGGTGAGGTACTATACTACTAGCCTACCAGGAGCACTGTATAATTTTACCTGAATTGTGCTTTTAATCTAGTAAGAACTAAGAAAAAATACAAAATAGGGTTCTCCATTCTCTAGCACAATAAGGTTAAGATACCTCACAAACTTGTAAGTTGTAACGTATGCGGAAGAAGATGAAAAAAGATTCAGTTCCGCCCCCCCAAAAAAAAAGATAAAGTTTCAGTGATCCTCAAGAAAGACTAACACATTTCAAACGAAGGTGACCAAGATAAAACAATGGCTCTAAACCGTCAACTGTACGAAAGAAACTAAAGGATAACGTAACAAACTTAAGACTTGAGACTTAAGTTTGGTAGACTGACAGAGATCGCCTAATCATGGTTGAACATTTTAAGTTACAAAGCTAACCCACCTTTAGTAAATGGGTAGATCTTATAATCATCTATACTACCAAAAAAAAGGCTGTCCAGTTAATCACTACAGATATCTAGGAAAACAATCCGAGATTTGCATATGACAAATCAAAGAGCTTCTCAGCAACAAACCCTCTAGACTATAAAATGCTTGTCAAAGAGTTTTGCGTGATGACTAGATGTCCAGTTAGCATAAATCAAATTCAAAAAGCTGGGAGTAAAAGGATATTTTCAATATATTCCCATGCTGCATCGTAATATGGCCAACCATATCTACTCCAACCCTTTTTACGCATATAGGGCAAACCTGCAAAAACATTGAAGCAAAACAATTATTTAAACCGGTAAAACACTAGGCTTCCAAGTCCTCACTTCTCGGAGGGATACAGGACATAGACGGAAACTCCTGATCTGTATAAATTTTTCATTAGAAAAAATGTTCTACAAGGGTTACATATTGAGTAAACTTTGGAAGCGGTGATCACTCTGATCAGTCTTCAATTACTTTCAGCCTCTAAGGGAATCCATACCATTTCAAATACGGAGAATAGCAAGCTCAAGTATCACCTCATCAACTATACTAATATACGAACAAAAGAATACCCGAACGACACGACAGTCAATTACTTATTCAACTTAAAACTATACACCAAAGTCTTCGAAAACAACGGGCAATCAACAAATCCTGTTTAGACACTTCACCCAAGCGCTCAACATCCATTTGAATAATGTCTCAAACTTGTCATGTTTTGTGAAAACCTCTAAACTAACACAACCACCAGTTCTCTATAAGATTACACCAAAAAAGTCGCAGATAGAGGTTATAAATTTCCAGCATTAACCAATCGAAAATGTCAGCTTCCCGCCTACAAAATGTTAACGCGCCCATATATTCCCAATATCCAACAATGAAAAGGGATAAAAGGAGTCTAATGTCACTTCAAGCCCAAATAGGTAGTTAAATATTACACAAGAGTCTCAGAAACAACACTAGTATTATCTAAAAAAACATGGAGTACAATGAAGCATGAAAAAGATATGGATACATACTACATTTCCAAGAAGTTGTACACATATCAACCAAGAGAATGCATAGGGGGTAAGGGGATTAAAGGTGTGTAAGCTAATTACCCCATTTTTCAATTCTACTTGATGCTCTTCATCCATATGGCAAAAGAGGCCTACAATATCAAACTCCTCGGTACAAAACGGACACGAAAACTCTTCCTTGTAATCATCCCCAACTTCTAACTCATCTCCCAAATACGCATCTGCTTCAAAACCATTCAAAATCCCCTTATTAGCAACAAATTTTATCATTATTCATATCTAAACCTAACCCTTTCCACACCATCATAACAAAATATTTGCAAAGATAATTCTGAAATCAACAAAAATTCACCTTTTCCCAGGTGGGTTTCCTTAATTACATAAAAAGTTCCATCATTTTTACCATTTTTTGCTAACAAACTTACAAATCCAACACAAATAGAATCATTACAAATACTTTCCTTAAATAAAAGAGAAACGAATATAAAAGGTAAACAAATGACGGGGACGGAAAGAGTACAAATCAAAACCACAACAAAAGATGAGGAAATGAGTAGACAAACCAGATCGTAATTGATATCGTCTGAAAGAAGATGAAGATAACTTTGAGCTCCATAAATCACCACCGTCCATTATTATAAATAAGCTTTGATAAAAATGATGATGACGATCTCGAAAACCCCAGAAAATTAAGCTGAGTAACAAGGTGAATTATACAGAAAGATTGAAACTTTGGAGAAATTATCGCCTTAAAACACAGTAGTTGGGTAGAAAACCCTAAGAACAAAAGTGGGTTTGAGGGTTTGATGAATTTAATAAATTAAATTAGGGAAATTAGGTGAAGAAAGAAATGTCCAGGAAATTGGAGGAGAGATAGATAGAGAGAGATAGACAACACACTCTCTACCCACTTTCCCCTCCAACATTGCACACTTGATATAGCCTAAATTATTCAGCCATTAAATTTATTGCGTCAAAGTGTAAAACCGTCTTATATCATTATGTGAGATTTCCTTCGATTGTCTGAAATTCTTCAAATTTTTGTATTTAAAATGTTTTTATGTGGATGACCTGGAGTAAAAGGGAGTTTTTTTTTTTTTTTTTTTTTTTAATCTCCGTTGAATATTCTAATCCTATTCCATATAAAATGTTTGTAATAATGATTTTATCATTAACACTGTGTCGAAGTTGAAATTTGAGTAATTTTAGCTATTAGGAGGACATGTGTATCCCTCATTTTGGGTGTAATAATTGAAGTACAATATTTTTGGCCGTCTAGCCGCCTTAGTTTGGCGTAACTTTCGTCAATGGCATCCAAATGTTCAATATAAATGCTTCACGTGACTTAATGAACACAGGCTCTCGTAGCTCAGTTGGTTAGAGCACCCGTTTAGTAAGCGGGAGGTCTTGAGTTCGACTCTCAACGAGAGC
>JAOWBH010152054.1:0-12068 GCA_028566215.1 Silene coronaria | reverse complement strand
GCCTGCATTATGTTTTCAAGAAGAGGCGTAGACATATGAGGATCATAACCAAAGAGTCAAATCTCAGATATTATTTCTGCAACAGAGTAGTGACACCAGAATACTGACTATGTCTAAAGCCATTTGAATTCGTCGCCTCCAGTCTAGTTTGGATGTACTCCTCTGCAACAGGCAGAACAGGCTTCCACTGCATAATAGTAAAAGAATGGTGGGAATAGAAATATTGAAATGCTGAAATTACTCTCTAAAATGTTTGCAGCTTCTTAACTTATACTACCTCTGATTGTTACGATTATTTTTGGATCGTTCTACTCGTATTTGTTTTCCATGTAAACACAAACAAGTCGGACAGGATGTCCCATGTTCATTCACCGCCACATAAAAGTATAAAATATGACTAAAGAAAATGCAAACTATTATTGGATGGAAGGGGGGAAATGGAATACATGAACACTCTTTCGGAACAGATGTAGTATTGAAGAAGCAGATGATGGCTCTATTTCATATCAATGATTTTTCGAAATACCTTCTATAATTTGCGATTATGCGTAAAACTTAATATCCACCCTTCCCTAAAGCCACCTACATGGGCACTTCTTGAAAGGCATTGGGACATGGTCATATAAGAAGTCGTCCCCCCCCACCCACAAAACACACACACACACATGAAGATAAGATAAAAATCACGAAAAGGTACGGCGACAGGCGACTAGCATCAAAAGATAACTTTGCAAAGATAGAAAACAAAATACTCAAACATGTGTCACTCTTGAAGAGGAAAGTTTAGAATGAACCGAGGAAGAAACTCTGCAACTATGCAGAGACGCTGAGGTGATGTCACCGCGCCCATAAATAAGAGAATATTAGGATGCCGAAGTCGCTTCATAAGAGAGACCTAACACAAAATCAACAGATCAGACATCATAGAGGTCAGAACATCATGATCATCTCAAACTCAAAGCCCAAATGCAGCTCATCAAACTTATACGAATTAACAATGCGTAAAGCAGAAACATCTCCTCAAGAGCACCAAGGAGGCAAGGACAAACTCAACTTTCAAACGGTAAGTATGCATGTAACTACCTCTTGTCTGAAAGAAAATATAACTTCTTCCGAATATTCTTGCTTGGAAAAAACTTTAATAGCGACATCCTGCAATCGAGAAGTGCATAAAGATGATATAAAAGGGTACATGATTTAGTTTCCGCAAAAAATTAAATCATAGCAAAAAAAAAAAAAAAATCAATTAAGAATAAAAGGGACTTTCAGTAGGGTCATCCATGGAGCAATACCCAGGGCAGAACATTCGTAGTGTGTAATATTCCAAATCAAAATCCATCTTCCCTTTTCCTTCCATATAAAAAAAAAGAACAAGCGACCCTTTCTAAGGGCCGGGCTAATCTTTTCGATATTGTTAACCTAAATTCCTCAGGTAAGTTACAAAGCCAATCCTTTCAAATTTCCCCCAAAATTAGGTTTACTAATAGTGCAGAACTAAATACCATATGAGAGAGTGACTGAGTTTGAAAGGCGCAAGGCACGCCAAGACAGCGAGAGCCTGCAGTGTCGAAGCACAAGGCGCACGCCTCATGCACACAAAAATAAAAAAAAATGCACTGTTTTTACAAACAAATTTTAGTTTCATATCCTGACTAGGAGCATATCCTGACTAATTACAGCAATTAGCATCTTATGTGATCAATCTATTAGCAAATAATCTATATGATATTTCTTGTAAATATTTTTATTGTATCCTTATTGCTATCTTTTGTATCAAGTTAAATATATTAGCATAGTTTCTTTCTTGTTATTCAAGTTGTATAGTTTTCCATATTTTAAGCATTAAGTTTTCTTGTATAAATAGAACAATGGTTGTAACAATTAATTAATTCAATACAATATATATTTTCTCAAACTCTTATACAATCAATCCCCATATTCTAGGAGCATATCCTGACTAATTATAGATAGAATAAAATAGCCTTATTCCTTTGTATTAATATATAAACCCTTATACCTTTGTTCATTAATCAATGCAATATAAACACATTTCTTACAATGAGCATGCAAAACAAGTTTAAGTGTCACTTAAGATGATAAAAGGCTTCCGTCCTCACCTAGACAAGATTAACTCTTCAGCATAACTTTTTAAACTACAATCATGAATGCAAGGAGATCATCAGAAAAGTGGCCGAAAGGAACATACCGATCCATACCAGAGACCATGATACACAGTCCCACAAGAACCTGCATTAAGAAGGAACAGATTCAAAGACAAGCACATTGATAATTTGTATCCCCAACCCTTAAACAATACCAATGGCAACGCATGATGCAATAATGCTCAATATAATATAAGCCAATAACTAAGAAATAAGGAGGGAAAGTGATGACAACAATAACAAGAACCATAACCCCAGTACCTCAAGGGCTTCCGGCAAATAGCAGGGTAGGGGGTTCAAATATATTCGTGCTTACCCTTGTGCTAGCAACACGAAGAGGATGTCTCCAAATACCCATAAGGAGAATTGCATCGAGAATTTTATCGAATGACTATTAGTCTATTACTTCACATTAAAAAGAAGTGCATTTAGTGAGCCATTTTGCTTTATTCCATCATAATCAAGAACCAATAATAATGAGTTTTTGTTACCACTGGAATTTGGAAACTGCCTCAATTGGGCTCTATTTGGTATTTATACTTATCTATGATACTCTTTCTTTCAGATATTGAGGCTTATGAATTCAGAAGAAATGACGCCCAAAGCTGTACCAAATCCGGCTTAGCACAACCTGAAAAGTAGGTAGCTTACCTTGACCAATTCGCTCTCCGACTGTTAAATCTTCCCACATGATCTCATAATCTATGAGACTAGTCTCAGCATCTAACTTATGTGTGGCACTGCTACTGCCACTTCCACAACTAACTGAACTGCTATCACTGTTAACATTGAATGACCAGGACTCTACAGCCTCACTTGCTGCAGGTTGATTGTTGTCACCTGTTGGAATTTCTGACTTAACAGCAGAACTGATCCAATTAGAATCCTGTTCACTCTGCACCCATGGCCAACCAAATCGACCACTCTGAGTTTCAGATGATTCACGTTCAGTTCCTTTTCCTGACCATCGCATTGCTTTCTTAACAATACAAGCCTCGGCCATGGAAGTTATCAACTTGTGGATACCAGGTTTCCCCTCACTGTCATCAATGATATCTCCCTGAGCATGTGCATACGGATAGAAAACACCAGCAGGCGTGTCAGCTGAATATCCTATGGGTGTACTAGCTCCACTGCAATTCCCATCTTCTGTTCGCTCCGACATCATCGTGTCAGATAAGCGACTAGCTCTACATTCACTATCCCGGAACACATTATTCTCCCCAATCTTCATTTTTGATCGAACTTTGTTGCTAACCTTGGAGGCCTAGGTCACCAAAACCAAAAGTCAGTTGAGAAACTAGTTAGGGATTTTATCACAATGTAGAACCATCAGAAAGTAACCAGGTTTGTTATTTTGGAAGCAATCGCAGTTTGCAGAGGTTGATCAGGATCAAAGCCAAGTCTAGTCGTCACACTGCTTCGCGATCTGCTAAATTCTTGACCGATCTCCTCTTCCAACGGATCTGATGTAGAGACTTGACTATCTTTAAAGAGTCTCGTATCATGTGAAAGACATATAATCCCAATGAAAGTACCATCATCGTCATATAAAGGAGTATTAACTGCAAAAATTGTAAACATGTGTCCCATCTTATGTGTGACAGGGAACCTCCCTGTCCATGTTTCTCCCATTCTGCAACGTAGTGTGATAGCCTTAGCATAAGGAACATCTCGATATGAAGCAAGAATTTCAAAGATAGTCCTGCCTATGGCTTCTGTGGCAGAATAACCATAAAGGTTTTCAGCAGCATGGTTCCTGCAGGATTAATATACAAGTTGGTACTCAAATGACAAATGCGTACGTGAAGAAATAAGCCCAACTCAAAGATATGCACATGTAAGTGCCTTGAGAAAGACAGAAGAGTAATCTACTTTATAAACCACGGAGGTACCACACCCATTGCCAATTGGTTTTGGGATGGTCAGATGGAACCTCCTTAGACTTATACTGTGGACATTTCCTCCTCCTTGGAAGATTTGTTTTCACTCGCTTAAAAACCACTTAGAGCACCACCTCCCTTCCCTACCCCGTACCGATTACATTCAGGGTTTGCTCCCCGGTCCTTTTTTTTTTTTTTTTTTTTTCCGATTTTCACTCCAAACTGGTCCAGACCAAAAACAATTAATTTGGATTCGGCCGAATGACTAAAGTTTATGTTTATTAAGACTAATTCTCACAACTTTATAGTCCGTAAATGATTTAACTATATTACGTTCAGAAACATTATAAGAATAGTTTTAGCTGCTTTAAAACATTAATTTAAATTTAATCATCATATATAGTATTTAATAGTTACTCCACAAATTTTAGTTTCCATTTCTACATGTAAGTACAAAATATCAAAATAAACCCATAAGATTAACACCATATTTATGTGTAAAGCGGCCTTACACAAGAATATCGTAAAATGAATCCCCATAACTACTTTTTAGCTTTTCTGGATCATTTTCATGTTACTTGGATCCATTTAACAATATTGGTGTAAAACTGCCAAACAGGAGGCCAAATGTTTATTAATGTGTGCCCTAGGGCATACGTTAGAAAAACCGAATGTAAAATGATGTTGTACTTCGTATCTTTACTCCACTTATAAGTTATAACCTTATTAATTTGCATAATAGTCATAATAATAATGATTTATGTTGCTCGTACTCGATTAGAACTTAGAAGTATCCGACACGGGTATATGTCCAAGTGTCGAATTCGTCTATTTTATGGGAAAAATCATGTTTTTGGTCTAAAATGAAGTGTCTAGGTGTCCTACTCATGTCCGAGTGTCCGTGTCCGACACAGGTACGCGAGGTAATATTGAAGTGTCCGAGCAACATAGATAATGAATATATCATTTTACTTCATCACATATTCTTGTTTAACATAGAAATATCTGTTTTAAATTTAAAACAAATCAAGTATGGTGGAAGAGACAAAAGAAGATGTCTAGGGAGTAGGGACTACCTAGCATTCTAGCAAAGGTGATCCAAGATCCGAAAGTGGCCCGGCCCGATGACTTATTTAAGGAAAAATACCGACCTGAAATGACCCGACAAAAAATGACCCAGCCCGAAAAATGACACGACCAAAAATGAACCACCCCGAAAATAACCCACACTCGAATGCCCCGTTTACCGGCTTTACTAGGGACTAACAAAAGGTTTGTTCTACATATACAAGAGTATAAGGGGGTGTTTTGTAAACGACATATTAGTAAATTTTTAGCATATTCAAGGTTATTAAGAAGAATTTAATGGACTTTTGAGTAATGATCGGAAGTAAAGACATGTCTTGAAGTCTACCATGGTACAAAACATCTACAAGAAAGAAAGAAGACTAAGTAAGACATGAAGAAGTTAAAGGATGAAGCAATTAAAGATTTGAAGCATCGTTTGCATAAGGATCGGCTTCAAATGGGTATATCTTGAGTTCTAGAGCTCGTATTGATGCAAGGCCAAGTGGAGGTGAAAGCTTATGTTCTTAGCTTTCCAACGGCAGGTCACACGCCTCATTTGGCCTAATAATGAGAGAGATATGACCTTTGGAAAAAAGTGTTTCCAGCAGCTTAAGCGAACAATGCACCTAAACTGGACACCCCAGGCGCACAATGCGCCCCCCTGGGCTGTGTTCGTTTTTTTGTTGGGCTTGTGCCCTCTTTTAGCCCACTAATTTTCCTAATCTTGTTGTTATATAAGGATGAATTCATTAGACTTTCATCTATCTTTACCACTTTTATTATAATCAAGTGTATTTTGGATAATTATCATCTAATTTGGGTTTATAAGATCTATTATGGAGAACTAATCTCCAATCTTAATCCAATCCAAAAAAAAGTGTAATCTTTGGTTGTAAGACACTTTAATCTTTCCTTAATTATTATTATTATTGTTAATCTCTTTGTGTTTATTGTGGATTCTGGAGAATTGGGTTGATTAAGTTTATTAAGTGTGACTTCCTTGTTTGCTTAATTTTCTCATTTTCATTTATTTCCTTGTTGTTGGAATTGTTAAGAGTGATTTCCTTACAATTTCATATGAGCAACACCTTGTGTTTTATATAGTGAATGTGATTTCTTCCTAACTTGTTCCACAAGAAAAAGATTAACTTGGGGTTATCCATTAATCGTGTTTTCATTGTGTTTAATCACCCTCTATTAGATCCATATTGCTTCATCTTCTTGTTAATTGAACCAATGTATGTGATTTCTACTTGGTAGTTGGCAAGTTGGGTTGATAATTAAGTGTGAATTCCTTGTTATTAGCTTCTATTAAGGGGATTAGGAGATTTATCTCATAATAGGTTAATAGTAATTAATTGGGGATTGATTGTGTCTAGGATTGATTAAAGAGGTTCACCGGTTGGATTGTGTTAAGTTTCCTCTCAAATTGATAATCTTTCATCTTTTAATTGTTTACTTGTTGTTCACTCTTGTTTGAATCTTGCTCTATTTAATTGTTATTTTCATCCATCAAACCAAAACCCCCTCTTTTTACATCTTGTCTTTTTATTTTATTGCAACTATTTTAATTACGCATTTGAGAACCGATAACAAATCTCCCTTTTCCTTTGGGTTCGACCCTTACTTTGCGCTTTACTTTTGAGTAATTAGTAGGCAATTAGTGAGGTTATAAATTGTTAATTTGTCGGTTTTAAATAGACTTTAGAACTAGTCATACTATCATCACCTTGATAATCTATCAGGAATGAAGCTATTAATACCAGAGATTAGAGCTCATCTAAAATTCAGCTGGATCTCGTCTGCTGCTGCTGCCAGTGACCTAATCGTCTAACATTGCTGCTGCTCATTACTGATTTATATATCGTTGTTGCTTGTTATGAGATTAATTAGGGAAACTTGTATGAATTAGTGCATGTCTGCATTTTACAATATTCAAATTACTCATGCCTAATCATTCTGAGTCGTTTAGGTCAAATTTGGCATGGATCCGATTTGATTCGCGTCTACTTGGAGCTTTATTTTTTCAAGCTCAGGCTAGGTCAGTTTTGCCATATCTACTCACAACTCACAAGTCACACATGTCTGTGACGTTGCAAAGTGGAGTAGCTCTTATCAGGTAAGCCTGTCAACCTTTATTTAGTCTCATTTGCAAACTTATCTTGATGCAGCCATTTGTTGCTAAATATTTATCAACTCCCTGCCACTGTCACGAGCGACATGACTACATTACTTGATAAACTTGGTTCGACACGAATTCCCTGCCACTGTCACAATAAACTTGGTTCGACATGAATACAATATTTAAATTGTTTGTGCCACTTTATCGCAAGTTGTTGGTTACTTGAACTGGTTGCAATGTTTCATCTTTCTGAGCATCAATACCAAAACATATACCATACCCTGGCTTGCACCAACTTAAAACCAAACATATAGATACAAAGACAAATGCGATTATCTATATTTAGCATCGCCGGAATCAGATATAGTGGTAGTAGAGTAGGTATATCACCCATCACTTCAAATTTATACTCTTTCCTGCTCCATTTGGATTTACTTAGCTGCCTTCTTCTGAATACTAATTGATATATGAAATCCTTGCAATCATTTCCCTAAATAAAGTGACTATGCTGTGATTTGCCACCGTCCTAATCCTATACATAAAAGAACCTTCAAAAGATAGCTTATGCTAGATTACAATACTTTAACCATCTAAGTTGGCATTTGCAAGTGGCAAATCATTTAAGATTTCGCATTTCTTTAACTTATCTTCATTTTATTTTAGTAGCAGCATTATTGCCATACTCTTATATAAATAGGTTAGAGCTAATTGGTTCTTCTCACATTTACCAAGTATTTACACATTCCTCAGATCATAAACGTATTGCTTCGTATGTACATCATTCTTGATTGTATGAAACGTCGCATTTCAGCTATAAAAACTGGTTTTATCTAGGTAACTTTTGGCGTAAAAGAGATTACTTTCGGTCTCATACAAAATTTGCATTTCATTTTAATCTCCGACACCACAGAAATGACGGTAAATGGAAAAGAACCTATGGTACATGCGGTATGTGTGCCCTTCGCAGCACAAGGCCACATAACACCGATGCTACAACTAGCCAAGTTCCTCAACTCCAAAGGCTTGTACATAACCTTTGTCAACACTGAACATAACCACCATTGTATGTTGAGGTCTAATGGACCTGATTCTCTCAAGGGAACCTCATCTTTCAGATTCGAAACATTCCCAGATGGACTGCCTCCGTCAAATGCCAATGGCTTTCGCGATGTGTTTCCTCTACTTCGCTCTTTGAGAGTTAACTGCCCCGAACCTTTCATGGAACTTCTGTATAAAATTAATGATCCATCCTCAGGTTCAATACCTATTACCCTTATTATCTCGGATGTTCACATGCCTTTTGCACGTGATGTTGCCCGTAAGTTTGGCAACTGCCCTATAGTGTTGTTTTACCCTCCTAGTCCTTGTAGTTTCTTGGCCTACGCTCAGCTTGATAACCTCTTGGAAAAGGGAACTCTACCATTCAAAGGTATGTACAGTTTTTCCTCCATCTTAGTCGAAAATTCCATCAATTAGACTATGATAATTGGAATAAATAAAATGTACTGAAAGATTTACAAAAACTTGGTCAGAAAATCATCTTTAGATTGCGCTATAGTAAATATATAAGGTGATCTATAAAAATATTTCACTAGCAATGATGTCGCATTCTGGTCGGTATGCTTATTTTTACTCTACTTTTATATTGCAATTTTGTAACATGATCTACATTTGTGATTCAAGTCGATCCAAATGCGTATTTAGTATAAATTTCATTGATAACCACTCTATTTTCGTTTAATGTGAACTGCATAGAGGCGAGGCCTAGAGGGTGATGTCGTAATGATTTCAGTATTCTCTGTTCTTTTGGCAGGTCCCGATTTCATGTCAGACGGTTCTTTAAACAAAAAACCAGAAAACTTGGTACCAAGTATGGAAGGTATACAACTGAAAGATTTTCCAAGCTTTATAAGATCAACAGATAAAGACCACCCTTTATTCAAATACATGAGAGACCTTGTTGAAAGGTCCCATGGGGTACCACTCATATTCAACACCTTCAAGGCCTTAGACCAAGAAATCCTCGACGACATATCGAATCTCCTTGTATCTAGTCCGATTTACACAATTGGACCCTTACATTGCCTAGCCAACAACCTAGCACAGGACAATACTGAACTCGGGTCCTTGGGATGTAATTTGTGGAAAGAGGACACAAAAACATTAGAATGGCTTGATACTAAGGAGCCAAATTCAGTGCTATATGTGAGTTTTGGAACCACATTGTTCATGACAAATGAACAACTTATCGAATTTTCATGGGGGCTGGCAAATACTAAGTACCCGTTCCTATGGATCGTTAGACCCGATATGGTCATAGGGGGTTCATCAATTATACCACCCAAGTTTTTAGACGAGGTTAAAGGTCGTGGCATGATATCGAGTTGGTGTGCTCAAGAGAAGGTACTTAACCATCCATCGGTTAAAGTTTACTTGTCACATAGTGGATGGAACTCAACACTTGAGAGTATAAGTAGTGGAGTACCACTTATTTGTTGGCCATCATATGCGGATCAACCGATAAATTGTTGGTATTCTTGCCAAAAATTGGGTGTTGGATTAGAAATGGAAGGGATTATAAGAGGTGAGGTTGAGGAGACCATAAGAGAGGCGATGGATTTCAAGAAGGGCAAAGAGATAAAAAAGAAAACAATGGTATGGAAAAGCTTAGTTGATGAAGCTTTAAGTTTGAGTGGGTCGTCAACTTTGGAATGTGACAAGTTTATGAAGTATGTTGTTTCTCTCAAGGATCAAAAGAACATCTCAAACTAAATTTGGGGTTAGTAAGCCCATTATGTAATCTTCCTAGTTTTATGTAAACCAAGCCAAATGTATTGGGACTTTCACTTAATAAAAGTTCGTTGTTCAAAAATTAAATAAATATCGTAGAAAGTGTAACAAAATGGATTATATAACGAAGAAATACATATTATAAATGAATAATCAGAGTATAACAATATTAATAATAGGTCAAGGTGGGGAAACACCCGACATATTCAGATCGATACTAATTTCAAAATCAAAAGCTATTATATTATTGAATTTTTCTCAAATCAAGTTAAATTCCTAAGTAGTTAATTCACCCCGCTTCACACGATTCTCCACACAAGCATCATCCTATCAACAACAATCTGAACAATCTGAGAAGGGGGCGACAATGAGTCGGGAGTAACTAAATGCTCTCCCACTTATGTTTACAACAAGCTGAATTAACTAATAATTAATAATAACAGAAAGTAGACAAATGACATGTGAAGACAATTAATAAGAACATGACATGCAACCAAACTTACCACGACGTTATCAACCTCAGACGGATGAAGTTATGCAAACCTAAACCATATGAAAATAGTAGACCATGAACACTTGCAATAGCAGAAGTGGCACACGATCCATAATAATAACAGAAGACATAAACACTAGCATCAAAGCATAGCGAATAGACTGTAAAACAATATTTCCATCTCAATATCGAATTCTCATCGTCAAACCTAAGCTAAGAACAAGGGGTGAGTGAACCGGCGGTAAGACCGCAAAACATTATTTCCATCTCAATATGGATTTCAAACTCATAACATCAATAAACTCAATAATCAAGCACATGGACCGTAAACACAAATCGGCACACAAGCCTTATAACTAAATACTAGTAACCATTATTCATCTCAATTTCAATATCGATATTTTCAAAGGTTCATTAATAAACCATGCTCAACACTTAGAGTATAGATCTATAAGCTACTCACCCACTTACCAAGGTAAAAAAATACGAAAATTAGCAATACAATACTAAACCAGAAGATAACTCCTTAATAATGTGACTATTCCAAAACCAGTATCAAATCTCCTTATAAGCTCTCAATATACATCTTTACATCAAAAAAAAAAAATTAAAACCATTATTCACCAAATAAGATCACACGTGTGCATTCTACTTTGTATTAGCTTATCATTCTCGTACTTTGTAATCTTCCGAACCAAAGTCTAAAATAAAGAATAAACCAACCAACCCAAAAAGGAATCTCATCGAAAAATTACATAATCAAGCCCTACTATTAGAATGATGTTAGTAAAGGAAACGCATGATTGCATTGATCGCATTAATACAATTCGAGGCAATCACAAAATTACTAGTAGGCCGAATAGCAAATCGAAAACTTTAATTTCCCTATTCGCAAGAATCTCACATATGAACGGATTTGGGCTGACCAAACGCGTAAACTAACCCACAACCGAAGAGCCCACACTGTCTCTCACAACTGATCCGACAGGATTGTTGGCTCACACACAAAATAGTACTTATAAACTTAACTTAGCACAATGGTAAGGCAAAGTCAATTCCTGGGACGGTGATATTATCTCTGAGTATGCGATTGATTAAGCACTAAGAGTGTCGATGGTCACAAGTAACTTGAGTTTGTCAAAGGGGGAATATATACTACTCAACAAAAGATAAGAAACAAGTAAATAAACAAACAAACAATTAACAAACGGTAGTATCGATAAGGGAAACAAACTAGGGTGCTTGAGTTCATATGGGTAGATTAAGGTAAGATAAGATGTCAAGTCTCATACAAGTCAATGTGTTCTAGTCAAACTATGGACCAAGTCTCTTGATCTAATGGCCCTACCTAGGTCGAGTCGGGGTAGCTCCATTGTATGTGTTGGAGTGAGTGTCCTCCACAATAGTGCGTTTACATTTTAAATCTCGTACAAGGAATATCAGGGATTTATTTCATATATTTGTCAGTTGATCAACGTAAATCGGTAACGCTCAGCTGACTAGAGTTAGACGTTACTGTCGTATGACGGCGGTGATCAACTGATCCCTTT
>JAOWBH010152043.1:0-12071 GCA_028566215.1 Silene coronaria | reverse complement strand
CCCCCCTCCCCCATTAAATTGAATTTCATCCTTGAAGTTTGCTCCTTATCCCCACGAATAAGATCATATCTAAGAAACGTACCACATCGCGTGTTAACATGACTGTCGTCAACATCCTCATTATAGCTATGAACGTCTTACTAGAATAACCGCAATACTAGAACAACTAATAACGTGAAGAATGACTCGAAGAAGGAACATAGTAAAAAAACATAGTATACACATAATGCACGCCGAAAGTGAGGGAGTAATATAAATAAATGCATGAATACAATGTGATTACAATGCGAGTGACTGGGCTTTACTAACAAATTCTTATTGCGATAACATCTATCCCCCTTAAAAGGAACTTCGTCCTCAAAGTTTGCTTTCAAGGTTGATTAATGATGTCTCCGAAATCCATTGGAAAGATGAAATTACTGGTTGAACCCAGTTTAACGTTCAAGCGTCATGCGAGTAGTTACAATTAAAGTGGACAACGCAACCGATTAAATGTTTAAGTGGCGAGGCAAATAATCGGAAGCATGGAGTATAGGTTATATGTATGATTATAATTCAATTACACAAGGGAATAACGTAAAACAGGGTGACAATGTAAACAATTAGGGGTAGGGACAACGAAATTGCAACTCAACATGCGTGTATATTCAAAAAACGACTTCATTCGCATACACCTGTTGCCGCCATACTCAATCTTCCCATGCGCGAATTCCGTTTTTATTACCACATCCCATTACTCATTCCACGTGACACCAAACGCCACGTCGTCACTACGTAATACGCATTACATATAAAAATAGTAGAACTAGTTGTCATGCATCGTATACAGGACACACGCACCCGAGCATGATGTTTGAATAGGATTATACATCTATTACACAACACTCAAGGGAGGGAATAAGACACTTACTGTAAACAACTGCACTCGATCGAGTCACGGTGCACTCGATCGAGTGTCAAGCACTTCGTCGAGTGCTCAGTACTCGGTCGAGTGTTACGACTTCAGTAGCTGGCAGAAAGACCAAGAAAACGGCACTCGGTCGAGTGCCATGGACACTCGCCATGGACACTCGATCGAGTGCACAACACTCGGTCGAGTTCCCTGTCCCACTCGATCGAGTCATACAACATTCACTCCTTATTCCTCCAGATTTCTAACATGTCTACAAAGAACTTACAACCAAATACACTACCCCACTAATGTCATGGGCATCACTCAAATGCACACCATCCAACATCATGCTATATGTTAACATAATATCATAGTCCTAAGCTTAACATGAACACAACATGCACATGATATAACATCTAACAAATAAACGACTTATGATTATGTATTCAAGTCTAGCCATAACATAGTCTAAGAAAGAAAGCAATAACTAACCTTGGCCTTATGGCCGCTTACAACCTCTAGTAGTACAAATAAACACAACTAATAACCAAATCAAGTCTCATGAAATAACATCTATGACATGACTCGCTATCTCAATGCTCTCCTCAGATGTCCTTGTCCATATCTTCACTTGCGACGGTGCCAGAATTCCCTGCTCTATCTCCCTGACCCGTAGCGTAAGTGTCTCCATCATAGCCATCATACATCAAACTGCCCTGCTCATCCAACTAACTGCCCCAATTAGCTCCCCATGGTCCGGTGACGCAACCGTAGCTAATCTGATTAGTCTGTCAAGCTGTCATGCTGGTTCCGTAATCCTGGAATACGCCGTCATCATTACCTGCTCTGGTCCACCAAATAGGTTGAACACATAAAGTGCCCATGTTCTGCTAGTGAGCCATCTTATGGAAGTTCCTCATCACTAGTGTGTTACTTAATCGGTCAGAAAACCCACTGATCTGCATCCTAGGATCATGGACAGTCGGATACTGATGGTATTAGGGTGGGTACTGAGACGGGTACTGGAATAGCCATGTAGTAACAAGGGTGACTCGGTCACAAACCGTCTAGGCTCCCTCACTCCCATGGGAACGCGTGGGCTTTGGGCAGGCCTACCGCGTTTGGTAGGGACCAAGACATGCTCGGGTAAATCCTGAAGGATATGGTCAGGAATAAGGTAGTTGTGACACCCCACGCTAATTGAAGATGTCAACTGATGAGCTTAAATGACTAGTTCTTAAGAGGTTTGAAATTACAACTCATATCAACAAAGTGCACTTTCTTTTATGGTCATCCAAATAAAAGAACTCCACAGTTAAGCATGCTTGGTTAGGAGTAGTCTTAGGATATGTGACCTCCTGGAAAGGTTCCCGGGATGCGTATGGGTGAGGATAAAATGCGCTATAAAGGATTCGTGTTGATATGTGGGCCATGTACACAGCCTGGTGAGCTATCATGAGTGACAGCTTCTGACCCAGTAAGGGGCCGGGGTGTTACAGATGGTATCAGAGTAACCATGCGACCGTCTGGTGGGCATGTGTTCTGGAGTAGCTAGGTCACCAACCTATCGGTGGAGAATTCTGGGTTAGCGGTTATGTTACCAGGGGTAACGAGGACGTTGCGTTATTCAAGTGGGAGTGATTGTGACACCGCACGCTAATTGAAGATGCCCACTGATGAGCTCAAATGACTAGTGCTTATGGTCATCCATACAAAAGAACTCCACAGTTAAACGTGCTTGGCTGGGAGTAGTCTTAGGATAGGTGACTTCATGGGAAGGTTACCGAGATGCGTATGAGTGAGGCCAAAATGCGCTATAAAGGACCCGTGTTGATCTGTAGGCCATGCACACAGCCTGGTGAGCTATCATGAGTAACCACTCCCGACCCGGTTAGGGACCGAGGTGTTACAGTAGTTTTGAGCCGAGATCTCCAATAATTAATCGTCCTCCTCCACCTCGGTGGGTGCCAAGTGGTCAATCACAGTAAGGTTATCCAGGTCTGGTAAAGTCATCCACATCGTCCCTATAACTCTCCAAGCAAGGGTCTCATCCTTAAGCACTCTCAACCATTTGGCATGAAGCAGATAGTCCCGATCTAAGGTGGGAACACCATCAAACATAGCTTCCGGATCGACCGGTGGCTCAAAATTGGCCAGTCGTTGTGCCAAGCGGGTCACTATGGCCCCGCAGCTAAGGTGACGGTGTTGAAATTGGGCCATTTGTGCTAAAGTTGCGCACACAATAGCCGGAGCATTGTAATAAAAAGCGGGTGGACTTAAATGGGTTTAGGTAAGACACTAGCAACATCACCTCATGGGAGTTCAAGTTACTGACATATTTTCTCCCATAGAGAAGGCACGTCATTATCCTAAAAAATAAACGGATAACTGTATGTTGAACATCATTGATCAACATAAAGTGATCGTGGTCTGGTCAAGTATGATGTCGGAGTCTTTGGAGTTACTTCCTAGACTTTTGTAATCGTAGTATGATGAGTTGTAACCTTTCATTATTCAGCTGCAACATTGTATGAACATTATTAAATATTTCATTATGGTTTCTTTTGATTCTTACTACCTCGAGAAACCGAGATGGTGATACCTTAGTCTACCAGGTAAGGTCTTGCTAAAGGCTCCTTGGTTGGGTGGGGTGTTACAAGTGGTATTAGAGCCAGGTTTAGCCGAGCCAACGAACAAAAGCACCTGAATGTCCGACTGCTCATCATTTGCCGACAATATTAAATATATCACAGCAAGACACAATAAGAAAGAAAACACAACATGGATACCAACACGTTAATACATTATACAAAATAATCAAGCGACAACAAAACATAGATAAAAGGTGTAACCATTACAACCATCCTCCAACTCCACGAACTTACACTGGATTACCTATCGCAACAGGTAATCCGCTCCGCCAGTGGGGGACCGCAGCCAATCCCTACCTAATCCCCGCTCATTGCAACGAGCGAACCCAAATAATTAATGTGCACATCCCCCTCATGATAAGAGTCGTTACGAGGGGTGATTCTTGGGGATGTAGTTCATCTCCCAATGGCCTCACGATCACAATATCACATCGTCTCAACAACACCCACAACTCATCGCGCCACAACCAAGCAACAAATTTATCAACAATAAGTGCAACAACAATAATCACAACAACAACGATAAAGACAATGATGACAACTGAGTAGGGATACCCTACCTTTCACGAATCCTCTACTTATAGCATAAGGTCACGTTACGCAAGCAATCAATCAAACCAATGCTACTACATCCATCTAGACACTCTCGGTGACAGCGATCCGATCCCTTGGTTTAATCCCGAGTCGCATTCTATCCCGGAGTGAGGGTCTAAGGTGGGATCTACGGAGATAGTGGATGGGTAGAGGGAGAGAAAGGTTGTTATGTTAAGGGAGGAGAGGATAAAAATGAAATGAAATGTCTCGGGTCGCAGCCTCCGCGTTATTAAATATCATACTGACGTCGCAGTACTCAGTCGAGAGCTGAACATACTCGATCGAGTACGCAGCACTCGATCGAGTGCCAAGTACACTCGACCGAGTGACATCCATTCGGTCGAGTACTCACTCTAAGATAATTCTAAGTCACCCTACCTTTCAACCTTACTCAAGGTCTTCACCCAGTAAGGGTTAGTCAAAGGTCAGTTAACGGGCACCCCAAAGAGACGGGTATTACAGTATCTATCGTGATACTCGTATTTATATCTCCAAACCAACACCCAATGATGATAGGAAGGAAACATGTGTGAGAAATCGAATAAGGAGTTCATGGAGATCGGTTCGGGTTGATATTCGGATTAAATATGTGGGTTTCAGTAATTTTTATTATTTAAATTTGATTTAGAGTATTTTTCTTTTGAATTTACTCTTGACATATCTTTTTTATCTTTTAGAATGACATTTTTTAATAAGTAAATGTGTGTTGAATTATTTCATTTGGTTTATTTCAAAATGTCAAGTTTTGTAAAGGTTGTTCGTTTTTTGCTCAATTCCCATCATTATTTTTGCACGAAACCAAGCTCTATTTTAAACTCGTCTTTTGGTCCAACCTTCATCCATCAATAAACCATATTCCCATGCATAAGCCAACCTAAATCCATGCACAAACAATGCCAATTTCGTCCAAAACCAAGCCAAACATGAAACCAACCCATTCGCATAATTCGGCCTCCAACTAGCCTACTTTCATCAGCCCGTCAACTCGTCTTCCTTTGTCCAAACCCGACAACCTAATATACGAAATTCATATTATCACTTCCATCTGTCTTCCCAAGCAATGCAAGCCATCTCACCAAAATATCTTTAATTTGGTTTCCAAAGACAGCTATGTACACTTTCCTAAAACCGATCTTGGTATCTTTCCTATTTCATTCGGTTTCCATAGCCTAAACTAACCTCTAGATCCTTCCATCCTTACCTATAAATATCCCCATATACCACACACTCGGATGTGAAATCAATGATGATTATACTTAGGACATTCTCTACTTTTTCTAAATCTTCTGGATTGAATATATGTAAAGGTAAATCTAATGTTTATTTAATGGAGTTAATGATGGGTTGAAGGTAGAAATTATGCAAGCTTAGTCGAGGGATCTTTACCATTCAGGTACCTTGGGGGTATCTATCAAAATAACTAGGATGAATACTCATGATTGTAAGCCTTATTGAGAAGATATCGAGTAGGGTAAGGGGCCTTGGGGCTAGGAAACTGTTATATGCATGGAGGTTAGTTTGTCCTTGTCAAAGCAGTCCTTATAACACTTCCTAATTACTTGGCTGCAATGTTCGTCTTGGCTAATGGAGTTATTACAAGGATAGAAGCCATTTGCAGGAACTTCATTTGGGACGGGGGGTGTTGATTTTAGCTAGGTCACTTTAAGTCAATAATTTTAGAAAAAACTTTCATTAGGAAGTAACTTTAGAGAATTTTATAATAAATGAGTAATTCTTAATTTACTCATATACTAGAGAATGTCTCGTGTAAAACCGTTTTATATGTAGATCCATTTAAATAAAAGGTATCATAAGTAGATATACTTCAAAAAGACAGAAATATTAAAATATATTATCTAAAAGTTTTATACTAATCCTTACGTAAAACCGTTTTATACCAATTAAAAAAAAACCACACTCCTAATTCTACCAATCTACCATATAAATAAAAAAAACGAGGCATATTAAAACCAAAAAAACATGATTTCAATACTTCGTATTTGATTGTGCGAGTGTGTGGGGTTGTTACAAAATTACAAAGAGACATTCTTATACTTTTGAAAAGCATATCTGTGGTGTTATCAAAAAAAAGAAAAGCATATCTGTGGACTGTGATAATTGGCTACAATTGCATTTTGCAGCACCTAAATTATGGCTACAGTGCCTCGTCGTCGTTTGTTGATTGTAATATCGATCACAAATTCAGAACCTTGTACGGAGTACATGTGATGGGTACTCATTAGAGAGTAGATCATGGATTACATAGTTACATTTATCATGGAGGTTATTAGGTTAAGGTTAATAAACTTACTAAGGAGTATAATATTTTATAACCTTTTTGTTTTGCGTCTATAATTTTAGTTTTTCTAACGTATGCCCGGCCTAAGGGCACACATTAATAATTTTAATATAAGACAATTT
Organism: Silene coronaria; assembly: GCA_028566215.1. Classification (NCBI taxonomy): domain Eukaryota; kingdom Viridiplantae; phylum Streptophyta; class Magnoliopsida; order Caryophyllales; family Caryophyllaceae; genus Silene; species Silene coronaria. Next base: position 5,513 of record JAOWBH010152043.1, on the reverse strand, counting down.
ATAAGATATTCTCATTATTTATGGTAAAGGTAAATTTATAATACTCGTAAATAACGGCGTTTCAAGAGGGGTGTGGCGGGTGCATCTGCACCTCCTTTTTCCCAAGAATAATTACATTTTTGTTTAGTAAAGGGGCACAAATATAATGAACGGAGAAGATGCGCGGTCCTCTCTTCCTCCACATTACAACGCGGACATACGGGATTATCACCCATATTTATGTTCACCCGATTAACGTTGACAATTAGACGACCATGGACTGCAATCAGGATAAGTTAAGAAGTTAATTACACATTTAAAATTTATAAACCTAACCTTAAACTAACCACTTGAGATTAAACTCAAGTTTGTCATTTGTCAAATTGATAGCGTATGAGTTTTCCATATATACTTTGTACATCTAGGTTTTTGGAGTAAAATACATTTGGTGGACTTGTCAAATTTATGCACGCCCATGACAATAACATGCATCCAATATCTGCGTAAATACTGGACCCGGACCCGGACCCGGACCCGGACCCGGACCCGGACCCGGACTCTCTAATAACTTTGCAGTTTGCTCCTATAAATAACGTACATCTTTGATTCCACTCATTACCTGTATCAAAATTCTTAATTTCTTATTGATAACAATCTTTTTAAAAAAAAAAATGGCAACAACAGCATTAATTAGTACAGGAAATTTGCAGCGTCCGTCTGCAAATTACGATCCCTCGGTTTGGGGGGATTTCTTCGTCACATATGCATGTGACAATAAGGTACGATAGAATGAGAAAATAAAAACTCATCCATTTGCAAAATACGAGTACTCATTATATTGTGTTTGTGAATGTAATAATGTAATAAGTGTTGCTAGTGACGGTTAGAAGTCTCACAACCTCTCTTCCACTTATTCTGCCACTTACAATTTGCGAGAGGTTACAAGCCTGTAATAAAAAATATCCGTACATATGAAAATTTGTGATGTGAACTAATTGTAATTGGGATATTCTCCATTTATTCTTCTCTCATTTTGACTTTCGAGTGTCCCTTATTTTGTTACTTGTCCGCTTCAAAATAGTTTTGCCCTCCTAAGTTCAAATCTTAGTTCCGCCATAATAATTGTCTTTTTTGACAGAATGTTCATGTATGGGTTGAAGAAGCTAAAATGCTGAAAGAAAAAGTGCGAAAAATGCTGAAAGATGACTTCACCATTGAACATCAAAGGGAGAAGTTGAGCATTATTGATGCAGTTGAGCGATTGGGAATAGCGTACCAGTTTGAGACGGAGATTCAAGATATGTTGCGACGAGTTTACGACCATTTTAACGAGGAGATTAATCACCAACATTATGAACTAGTAACCTTAGCCCTTCTGTTTCGACTTCTCCGGCAACAAGGCTACAATGTTTCAAGTGGTATGTCACATATATATCATACGGCTTAATACTCTTTAAGTGTGTCCTATAAGACGATTCTTTCATTAGTTAATTAATAATTGTGTAGTTAAATTGCTAGTTGAATTAGTTTGTCAAATGTCATGAGATATTATACACAACATTGTGAATTAATTGGTCTAAGGTTAGAACCGTTTTTAATTTTTTCTTTTTTTGGTGGCGAGAATTCTACAGCCGCTAGTTTCGGTGCGCATTGATAAACCCTCAAGTATACGTGATAGCTGGGAAATCACGTAAACCAAGTAAACCACCTGAGAGTGATAGGCTCGAAGTATGTAAAGTATAGACTCGGGCCATAAATACTCCACAATATTACTCTTGGGGAGGCTGGTACTTAAGCCATTGGGAATTATTTTTTATTTTTTTTTAATTATAGAATATAATAACGTGAATCGAAAGATTTTAGCAACTTCTTATCCGAAAGACAATATCACGTTATTGTTATATTGTTATATTGTTATGTGAGTAGCGTTGTTTAAATAAATTTGAGAGTCTGGTTCTCAAATTCACTAAGGCCACAAATAGCGAAACTTAAATTGCCATTTTAACATTTTAAGATTACAAAAGTGTGTACAATCAAACATAATAAATAGAGGGTCAATCAATATTTTAATATCCTAATACGTCCACTAACTTGAATGTCGTTTTGGTTTGAAGATTAGTTTAGTGGACAAGCTAAACCACCTTTTATGGTGAAACTCACTTGTGAGATATGGCGATCGCAGGCTCTTAGGATTTAAACATGTGACCTTTTGGTTAAGTGACTCATATCATAATGAGAAAACCATCTCAATTAAAAATTTAAGTTACCCGGTGTGGATGGGAGGGAGTAACTAACAAAAATGAAATTGTAGTTTTATATTATAACTACAAAATATATTGAGTGTATTTTATTAAATTTAAAAATGTTTCTCGTGACCTACATTATCTATGATTATCAAGTGTTTTTTTTTTTGTGTTAATATCCTTATCTGATTCATTTCGGCGCTACCTAGTTAGTAGTTATGATCCCAAAGGTTTTGACCTGAAGATTCCTCTTAGCCCTTTTGAACCTCCATTGTAATCACGGCCCTATATTTGTGAATAAATTAGAACTACTCCCTTTTAAAATTCAGTGTTTTACTAAAATTACTCCCTTAAGATATACTTTTATCAAAAATTGTTTTAAAACTCCAACTTAAGTGACTTATTCTGTTTGTTTTTAAACTCTCCCTCCATTTGTCTACATAGTTACACTTTTCAAATTATAAATTGCATAAGCCACGAATGGAATAAGTTCAAAAACAGACATAATAAGCAACTTAAGTTGGACTTTTGAACAATTTTTGATAAAAGTGTATCTTAAGGGAGTAATTTAAAAAGAAAAAAAATTATAAAGAAGTTTTTAAAAACTGAATTTCAAAAAAGAGTAATTTCTAGTTTACTAAAAATAAACCCAACTATGCTTGATTGGCAGATATTTTCAATATGTTTAAGGGCAACAAAGGCGAGTTTAAAGATTTCGTTACAGAGGATGTAGAAGGGATGTTATGCTTATACGAAGCAACACACCTTAGGATGCGAGGCGAAACTATATTGGAGAAAGCACTAGGGTTCACTAAGAATGCCCTTGAGCTCAAGGTACCATTTCTTGGACCCTCTCTAGCGGCGCGTGTATCACACACGTTGCGATGGCCGGTTCGGGAATGTGTTCCAAGAGTAGGAGCAAGGGAATATATATCGCTTTACCCAGAAATTGAGCATCATAATGAAGTTCTTCTCAAATTTGCAAAGTTAGACTTCAACTTGCTGCAACTAAAACATCAAGAGGAGCTTAGTATTATCTCAAAGTAAGTATGTCATTTATATCTTTCATTAGGAGTATTATCTATCATTCATTTTGTTTATAAATTTAGGGATTTTCTACAATGTAAGTATGTAACCCTATTTTTTCTCAAATTCTAACATTTACCCTTTATTTTTAATAAACATCCGTTATACCCCCGACTCTAAGATTAGAACCTAAAACATTCTCAGCATCCAAATTCGAGTTCTGCATTATCACAAAAATTAGGAAGTATAATTTTATACTTTATTTAGTCTTTAGTTTTAAATATGTATCTGTAAAATTTATAATTTATACAAATACACAGTACTTGTATTATATTTCAATGAATTTGCCAAATACGGAGTAACGCTTTTTTGTTAACTTAAATACAGAGTATTTATTACTCCAAATCTTATATGTATGACAAAAAGAAAAACTAATAATTTCAATCGGTTAAATTGAGTGCACTAATAAGTAATAACACAATAATAAAACTCATTTTAAGACACTTAAGCTGTATTTGGTAAAACTAGCTGAAAAGAAGCTTATTTTTGTGAAATAACGTAAATGATATAATAATTATTTAATATATTATAGATTGCAGAGGTAAAAAAAGGAAAACAAACTAGAATTAGATACCTCATTTGGGCAAATAAGCTACTTGCAAACAAGTGCAGGAAAAAAAAAGTTACCTGAATTTTTTTGTCGAAAATGCTACTTTAGCAAAACAGGTATTTGAAACACATTGCTAAACAGAGCCTTACTAAGACAATATAAATATATTGAGCCTGTTTGGCCTAGCTTTTAAAAATTGTTTTTACTTCTGAAAATGAGTTTTTTGGGAAGCTATTTCTTGGAAAAATTGGAGGCGTTTGGTTATATTTTTACCAAACCCTTTTACGAAAAATGCTTTTTCATACAATCAAATGAAAAATAAAAAAAAATTATTAAAAGTATATCAAAATGGGTCTCTATTTGTAGAGAATAAAAAATTACGAATGAAAAAATATTTATTTTATTTTATTAAAATGTTTACGACATGCAAATTTTTCATTTATATGTTAAATATCACAAAATTATAAATAAAAGTTAGAAGCACCAATTTGGGGTTAAAAATTGATTTTGAGCTTTTTAAAACTACTTTTCAACTTGCAAAAATTATGTGTTTAGCCAAGTTTAAGTTTTTTGTAACTAAAAGCACTTTTAAAAGTAAGGCCAAACACATACTAAATATTATCTTTAAACTTTAAAATGGTCTCTCATGCTCCTTACTCGAAATATAAAAGAAGATTTAATCTTAAAACAAAATTATTGATAAAAATTGACGGGCAACCTTATTTAATCTCAAATTCTCATTTTTAAAGGGTATTCCATCGCAAACTTGTGACGGGTCAAATATTGTCTTTCTGGGTAAATAAGACAAAAGCAGATTGCTATTTAAACTGTCGTGAGCTTGTGACAGATATGCACATCACAAAGGAGACTTCCTATTATTTAATAACTTACATATTTACAGTTTTACGCTAAAAACCCTTACTCTTAGTCTTAGCCTACTTAAGAAATGAAGATTAGGCACTAAATAAAACTGGGATATTGGGATTAAGGCGTATTATACTAACATACTCCCTACTATCATGTGACTCATGTCATTATGACAAAAGAAAGAAGAGGAATATTTTGTGAGTAACTGTTAGTCTTCGTTAAGACGGATGTATTCGTCGTTTGAACATTAATATGGATTAAGTTTTATTTATTTGTGCATGTAAGACAAATATGTTGTCATTACTTATGCATTTTATTTTTGTCTTATTCATATTACTTGACCCGTCTTAAATTTAAGATCGGATATACCGGTTGAAAAAAAGAATTTGCGTGAAATATTAGTTGAATAGGCAAATACTCCGTATTAGCTAAATATTAAGGTGAAACACTCTAGTCTACTACAGCCTACATAAATCTCCTAGGGAATAGAGTTGAGAGGTGGACTTTAGAAAGAAAATAAATTGCCAAATAAAAAAAGATTTGGAGTGCACAAATGATATGCGTATTTTTGCAGGGTAATCTTCAGTGAGTTATACGTAGTAGCATGGGCGGGAAAATGGGCTCTAAAAACTTGCCACGTGTTTAGTTAGTGACTTAATGGTTCTTCTTTTATAATGGTATATAGAATAGATATAAAGAGGCGGGTTCAGATAAGGCCATCAAACAAGTTAAGTCCATAAGTCCAATTCTCAGCCAATCATTTCTGACTGTAACTCTACTGTTTAATG
>JAOWBH010152032.1:0-11488 GCA_028566215.1 Silene coronaria | reverse complement strand
GTTGTTGTTGTCCTCGTTGTCGCTGTCGCTGCTGCTGCTGCTGCATTTATTCACTGTTTAGTTGTTGACATTTGTGTAGACATGGTGAAAAACAAGGGCTTCTTACCTTCAGATCCGTCAGAGGTACACACCCAGAGGCATCAGTTAAGGGATATTATATTTTCCTTGCTACCTGCTTGCAAGGATCCTGATCCTGAAACTCAAATTCCTTTCAATGCAGAAGCAATAATTGCGAATCCACCAGCATATGGTTAGAGTCGGATTACCTTTCTTTTTGTAGGTTTCTTGATAGATACTCGTACATTACATACATGCATGCATAAATACATACACATGGACAGGGGCGTCTTCGTCTTAAAACAGATGGAGGCCCTGTTCACCACAAAAATATGAGGCCCCAAATATGAATGTACAAGTGTATTATAATTCTACGTTGGTATGGAATTTTATCGATAAAGCTTGTAAATTCGTTGACCAAAACCGGAGGCCCGGTTCCCACGCTCATGACTGCACATGTCCTTTGACGCCCCTGCACATGGACAAATCCCAAATTTGCCTTGTGCTATTCCAAGCTTCTTACTTGAGAAGTCAACTGAAATTTTAGAGAACTCTTTCAATTTTCAATTTTTATTTTTTTGTAGTTAGTGTTGAACCTGGGTAATTGGGTTAAGTATAGCCACAGATCTTGAAATAACTCTAGTTTAGTGTCAGCTTTGGTCACTGATTTCTTGAAGGAGCTTCAGTACCTTCTGCGAAATTATATACTTCCAGTATACTCAGAGAGACTCGGAATGCCTCATGAAAGGCAATGCTTAACCCCCAGACAAAAGGCAATTCTAACCCCCAGACAAAAGATATCATAGCCTCAAAAGGCACTCTACTCACCCATTTTCCTTGGCTCCTTACCCTGTTTGGTACTTTGGTCAACTTATTGATGGCCTTAGTTGTTTCCAGGAGCATTTAAGTTTACGGATTTGTATAGATGATGCAATTTTTCAAAGATGAGTTGTGCACTTAGGCTAACATGTTCTAATTCTGCTTCAGGACATATTGATGTTGCTGAGGCACTCAAAATACCAATTCATATATTCTTTACAATGCCTTGGACGTAAGTATATCTCACATTAAACATTATGCTGTTGTCACTTGACAGTCATGTAATTTACTTTGCTGGTTGGGTGTGATAAACTACGAATTTTTTGGGCGATGAAAAATATGTATCTTTAATTGACTTGTCTTTGATTTCTTTATTAAAAGAGCAAATAGGCTGGTAATGTTGTTCATTGATGATATCTTGTGTTTATGATCCTAAACAGTTGTAACTATTTAAAGGATATTTATCAATTGACGCGTACTTGATGGAAGCAAGATAGTTTCTTTAATTTCAAATATATATTATTGGAGGCTGTGTATTCTTATCCATCTCATTTGTTATAAATCAAGTAAACATGAAAATGCTCCTCCTTGCAGGCCTACAAGTAAATTTCCACATCCTTTGTCCCGTGTGAGGCAGCATGTTGCTTATAGAGTAAGTACTGATTCCCCAACGCCCGACACCATTTGCAACTTTTGGTGACCTCCTTTAAGATTCATTCTAATTCAGCATATGCTTTCAGCTTTCCTACCAAATTGTTGATGCAATGATTTGGCTTGGAATACGGGATATGATAAATCAATTCAGAAAGAAGATTTTAAAGCTGAGACCTGTGAGTTATTTAAGTCCCCATCATTCTCTTCCTGATATCCCTTACGGATATATATGGAGTCCTCACCTTGTCCCTAAACCCAAAGGTTGGTGAATATCCCATACTGATATATTCCATTTTTTTCCCATCATTTACCTATTCATTATATCTTACATGTAACTGCCATGCAGATTGGGGGCCCAAAATTGATGTAGTCGGTTTCTCTTTCCTTGATCTGGCTTCTGATTACAAGCCTCCACAAGATCTAATGAAATGGCTTCAAAAAGGTCGAAAGCCAATTTACATCGGATTTGGAAGTCTGGTAAGTGCTCCTGTTTGTTTTCAAGTTCCTTACTTGAAATCACTGGATCTGTATGCTCTCTTATGTAGGAGTTTATTTGAGCAGAATGTTTATTGAAGGGTTCTTATGAAGTCAAGATATCAACGTGAACAAATCTTTCTGAATGCAATATTGATTTGTACCTCTTTTTTTAAATCATGACAGCCTGTTCAGGACCCAGAAAAAATGACTACGACTATTGTACAAGCTCTAGAATTAACTGGACAAAGAGGAATCATCAATAAAGGCTGGGGTGGTCTTGGCAATTGTAAGATGTTCCCCCTTTTAATACTTTTTTCTTTCTTTGAAGACTGAAATTTCCCTCCTAGTCCTCCTATTTTCTTGAATTTTAAACACTAGACTCAGTACTATGAGTCCTCTACTCCTCTCAACTTATAGTGAGATATAAGAGATTTGATGTAGGATTTTTTAAGTAAGGAACACTAAAAAATTGATTGCTTAAAAGTTACTCTTTTCTTACTATTTCTTAAAACCCAGTGGCTGAAGCTAAGGATTTTGTGTACTTGCTGGACAATGTGCCTCATGACTGGCTGTTCTTGCAGTGTGCGGCTGTGGTAAGACTTCTTTTAAACATATTTGCTCTGTGATTCCCTGCAGTGTGCAGCTGTGGCTGATGATTCTTTCCTCATGGGGAACTGGAAGATGGTTTCTTTTGTTACAAGCATCAACTTCTATAGTTCTATTCAATTATACCCTACCAATTTCCCTTCTTGTTTAAAGTAGAGGGATGGTTTCTGTCCCAACGGAACCATACGTTCACTTTATTTGACTTTCAGATATGCTGGAAGATAGGAAATGACTTACTAACCTCCTTGTGCTTTTGAAATTGTGAAGTAGCAGTCAATAATCGATGCAAATTTGATTACGAGACATCCTAAAATCATTCGTGTTTTCAACGCATTGGTTTTGGCCCCTGACACCATGATAGGTGAAAGTGTTCAAGAAACTACTAATTCTATTCTCTAAAACTGAGGGTGCATACCTTAGGCCCCCTACCTTACATGCTAGATTCTAGAACTTACAAGTTAGAACCATTTCAAAATGTTTTCGTCATAGTATAAACTCTAGGGCATTCTTCTCGGTGTTGCAGGTGCATCATGGCGGTGCTGGTACAACTGCTGCTGGTCTTAAAGCTGCGGTAACTGGCTTTCTGCACTTATGTTGATCTTATATTCTTTTATCTACTTTGCTTCTGATAGTCTATTGTCACTTCTTTGATTTTTCAATCAGTGCCCAACTACAATTGTGCCATTTTTTGGTGACCAACCTTTCTGGGGAGAGCGGGTGCATGAAAAAGGCGTGGGGCCTTTGCCTATTCCAGTTGAGGAGTTTTGTCTTGAGAAACTGGTCTCTGCCATTCGCTTCATGCAGGACCCCAAGGTAAACATGCTTCTATATTGAGGTCTCACCTTCAATTTGTTTGAAATATTAGATAATAGTTGTACGAACTGGGAGAACTTACTTACAAGATAAGGAACTAGCTCCTGTCCTGATTCATGGGTCCCGGAACGCTTGTAAAAAATAATGTGCATTTTGCTCAATTTTGGCGTTAATAGAATTTAAATCTATGATTACAATATTACGATTTTTGAAGAGATACCATAAACAAATTTTCTGGGTCTTACAGTAATTTGCTGAAATGTAGGTTAAGCAATGTGCTGTCGAGCTTGCGGATGCACTAAAAAATGAAGATGGAGTTGTGGGAGCAGTGAAATCGTTCTACAAACAGTTCCCAAGGGAAAAGGTTGAGCCTGACCACCCAGAGGCTTCTAAGCATCATAAATCACATAGATCACTTCGAGGGTGGTTTGGGAGCTCAGACAAAATCTCGGCTTCGGGTACTGGCCAAATCATCTAATGCTATATTCCTCTGTTAAATCAGGACATATATGGACTTGACAACCCTGTTTCATGACAATGAGAAATACAAATGCGAAGCCGCAAGTGTACATGCCCTTCTTGTGAAAGTCTTACCTTGTTTCTTGACAGTGAGAAATCATTGACGACAGTACTCAAGTACAAGGACCAAATTGTTGTGTATGCTTGCTTGTATGATCAATGTTATAATTAAAAAGAGAATTTCTGATGATGGTTTAATTTAATTTAATGCAGATTTGCGGATAATGAAACTTGGAACATCTAAGTCTGATTGAGAACACAAGTTCTTGCACACAATTTCTATGTTCTTAGTTTCTTGTTTTTGAATACATGTCCGCCAACAATGAAACTCGAACATAATAAGTTCGTTGGACACAATTTCTGTGTTCTTGCTTTTTGTCGCTAGTTTTGATATCAACTTTGACCAATATTTTCTCACGTTAACTACAAATTGATGGTCAATCTCGCTAAACCATCGAATTTAAAAGAGAATATTAATACGAGGAGAATGGCAACATAAAAAATCAGCTCGTACACCGCTATGATCGTATTGCACTTGAAAATGGAGAGTTCAAGTACATTGCAAATGTATAAAGCTTAGTTTGGAGTACAAAGTATAACTAAATATATTCTGATGAAAAAGCTTAAAAATCAATGTGGTTTGATCTGATACAAGTACAAACGAGATTCCTTGTTTAAACTCAGATTGTTTCATTTAGAAAATGACCGCTAACTGTGATGGTTGACTGAATCAATGTCGAGAAACTTCCAATGATAGAAGGGATCGATTAAGCAAGGTGGGTGGTTTTCACTGATTTGGTTGCTGGTGATTGCTGTCACTACCTTCTGCACAATGAAGAGAAAGTTCTTATAAATTATACCATCTCAAAAGAAAGATATTATAATCTTAAAAGTGTCTACCTCTTTTGCTGATCTCCTCCAAAATCCTAAAATGAGGATCAACAGGTAAACCCATCATTTCATATGCACTGCTATAAACTGCATTTTTTCGAGCCCTGCAAACAAAATTACAGGTAAAAGACACACATTTCATTAGAATTACCCACCGCTGATTTTCGTTTACGTTTTCCCTATACTGTCTTGTATATGCAGTTTTTACCTCGGTTCTGAATGCATGCTTTGGTTGTTTGTTAGTCTTGGTGCTATGGCATCCTGATTAACCCATGGTGATTTTCTCTGCAGGTTAGTTATGTAACATATATTTTAACTAATGTTCGTTACTATGACTAATGCTAGATAATTTTGGTAGGAAAATGTGTGAAAATTTTAAAATATTTGTAGGGTAAAAATTCCGGAACTAAATTTGGTCTGACCTTGTTGGAAAACATTGGTGATCCAACAGCCTCAAGATGCCCTTGTATACCATGCATTTGGTTTCCTGGTAATCCTTGCTGTAATTTGTTTGCAGATCATAAATTTTATATTTTATAACATGACCTTGAGAATTTACAATAATAGCCCTACACAGAAAAACAGGATTAGGGGACTAACCGGGATAATCGGGATGGCGTTTGATAAGGGTCCTTGTAAATTTAGAGCAAGATTAGGCCCTACAGTGTGACCTCCCATGGACTGATTTTCACGGTGAAGAAAGAACAATTTAATTCAACAATATTATACGGAGTATATAGTCAATTCATTAATCTGAAGAAGTATATGAGAAAATTGTTGACGGCGTACCTGATGATTCATCTGCAGATTTGGTTGCCTGAAGTAGGCTGCTGATGACGCTGCATCTTGAGCATAAATGTTGTTCATTTCAGAAACCGAAGTTAACATCTCTGGATAGCCACCATTTTGTCTGAAAATGGTACAAAATCAGTTTAAAGAAGAAATTAGTTTTAAGAAGTGTTATTAACCATTTACTGGTTCTATCATTATAGCAAAGAGTACCCAAATAGAGACGGGTTTTGCTGCAAAGCTCTCTGATTAGGCCATTGAAGACCATTGAATGGTGCCATGCTACAGCTTTCCCCTAGGTGCATATGTGGCTAGCCATAATTAAAAAAAAGAGTTAAAAATACATCTTAATATACAAAAATTAACCAATGTATAGCAAATGATCTAGGCGAGCTTTACTGATATTTGATAAAAAGGGGACTGCATAGGTGGAACTGCAACGGGATTTGAAGATTGTGCCTGAAATGGGTGTGCAGGGAGCTGATTGTGTTGGGATGGTTGGTTTGTATTAGGAAAAAAGTAACCATTTGGAGTCTCATAAGTGCTCCCATTCAGGTCGATAGATTGCATGACTTCCGGTGTATGACCATTTCTGTGAAAAAAATTGTAAACAAACATAGAGTAAAATTATAAATGTACTGATTGATGATTAAAATACAAGTAATTATTTGATTAGGGAAGGATTATAATCTTACTGATAAATTTGATGGGTGTTTGGGAAACTGTCTTGGAATAAATTGTACTGGTTTTGATGGAGTGAGTTTCGACTACTGTTCTGGTCAAGAGGCTGAGATGACAGTAATAATGGTTGCAGTGAAGGAGCATGAGGGGCCAGTTCCTGTTATTTTTGTCAATCTATGTTATTCAGGAAACTTAAATTCGGATTCTAGCAGATGACATTAGTTTAGCTAGTAAAGGCACTGAGGATAGTACTCATGACATGTTGACATCAGTTCGAAACCATCAGTAAAAAAAAGTTAAAAAGAAAGTAAAATGCAAATTATATATGGTATATCAGTATATGGAATTATGAAACTGAAATGGCACAAGTTTTGGAACATACTGTTAATGGAGACAAGGTTTCTGGTACATGAGCAGACATTAGGAGATTGGAAAATGAGATTCCCTGCTGTGGTGGATACGGACTAACCATCTCTGAGAATGGATTTCGGGATGGAGTTCGCTCCCTAAATGTTACTTGGCTGTTATCATGTCTTAAATTATCCTTGTTATATAATATAAAAAAATCGAAAATTCTTGTGTATGTCTAACCGACTCTATGTATGGTCAAACACGTACTGAGACGACCTTACAGTGCGTTGAGATAAGATAGTTGTACCTGTCCTGTGCAGGAGAGTGAATAAGCATTTGGTCATTGTTGTTGTCGGAGTTTTCACCCGGCTGATCCACAGGCTCAGCTTGATAATGAGCTTCTTGAACTTCAATCTTTGAGCCATAGGTATAACATTATTATACTCAAATTTGTTAACAGGATGATCATGTAGGTTTTTAATAAATAACAATTGCTTATTAATTCTTACCCTGTAACCAGATGCTTGAGTTCCATCATTGTCTTGATTTTCTGATAGCTCCCTCTGCTCACACAAACCAATAAACCATTTAAAACATTTGTTCATATGAAATAATCAACGAAATAACCCGACCTTAATTCAACCGTATACAAAGTAACGAAGCAATCGCTAATTTACGCTAGTCCGAAAATTATTAAAAGAGAAAGTGTGAATTATGTACCATTCTTTGTTGGACTCTAGCAAGTGTATCCTCAAGTGTTGCTTCACAAATATTTGCTTCCTCAATTGTCAATACTGAATCTAGCGAGGGTTCGTATTTTTTACTACGTCCACAAAATAAATCACACAATAATTATACAATTACAATATTTTATAGTAATGTTTTCGGATTACGCAATACACATTATTTATTACGAGTAATTAGAAAGAAAATTACTACGGAGTACAGAGTACTAAACTAGTAACACATACAGGTATAATAGTAGTAATACCCATATCCTATACTAGAAACCCAACCTTATTTCAGACGTTACACTCTCTAGCTCTGCTTTCGCCCTTGATATTTCACGTTGTAGAGTCTGCATAATAAGTAACATGCATTATTATTATTCATGCATACTTACGTAGCATCGCGAACATAACAAAATATATTGAAGGTCGTACATTATACGGAGTAATTGTTATTTAGACTGCTTAGATATGTTGGAAAATAAAAAGCCTATCTAATTTCAAACCCATTTTAAACCTCATTAACCCAATATCTTGGCTGGCATTCATACATGACCGAATTCGAAATAACTTGCAGATTTTATGAAAGAACCAAGGTTGAATCCTGACAGAGATGAAATAACGTAATGTAATATTGCATGTGAATTTTGAATAATAAAAGATAATTTGGCGTTATTTGATAAACAACATATTGTGAAATTTTCAACAAATTGAAGGCTTTTAGACTCACTAAACTACTAAGTTTAGTTTTTGGTAAATAACATATTGAAATAGTAGATAGAACTCTAATCTACAAAGTATTATTTACAATATGCTACTTCTCTTAGCATATTCTATTAGTAGATTGTAAAAAAGGAATTCGTCAATCATTTCACACATATATACATCAATTTATTAATTTAAACTCGCTGATTACCAAATACTCATACAAAAGACTGCTAATAGTAATATAGAGAGTACTAGTCAAACCTGTTATTTATAATCTATTTGGCCAATTTGTTTTTTGCAATAATAATCTACTGATTATCAAACATGACCTATATTTTTTTACAGAAAAGGATAAAAAAAACCTACGATAATATTTTTTTTTACGTAATCTAATCTAATTCTAATAGTATTAATGTGACACGTATATTATGTTCTATATAACTTGTGTGAATCATTTGACTAGTCACTAGTCTATAACTTTATACACACAAAGACAATTTGGAAATTGGAATAAAGCCATAGTAAAGTTTGATTATTTTCTCATAGTCTTTTATTACATGAAATCACGATGGATATTGTTAAAATGTATTATTGAAGGTAGAATATTGAAGTAAGACGACAAGAGTACTAAAAATCGAGTTTGACTTACCACAACAGTACTAAAAAATGAAGATGGCGTCCCGCGGAAATTGAAGGAAATGCAACCAATAAAAACACAAGAATTAATTAGCCTCAAAACAATATATACTAAATGGTTCAAATTGTAAAATGGTGTACTAATTAATTTACTTGTTAAAACATGAAAATATATCAAGTTTGTTTAATTAATTAATTACCGGTCGTTATGGAGTTGCTCCTCCGTTCTCTCCTTAAGCTCGTTAAGTATGCCAATCAATTCCTGGTTCTACAATTACTTACATTCTTAGTTAATAAAGTTTTGATCTAAATTCATAATGTTTTTTTTTAAACAATTCTGAAAATTAAAATAAGTTTTTTTTTATTACCTCTTGCTCGGACAAATGGCTGCAACAAATGCAAATTAAACAATCAACACTTGATTATATATCAATGTATTTTATTTAAAGTAGAAAATAATCAAATATCAATCATCTACCATTTTTAGTTAGCGGCTACTCCTTCTATTACAATCATTTATTTACCTTTAATTAAAATACTTATTCATAAAGAATGTAAAATGTAAATAGATGATTAAGACAAGAAGTATTATTTAATTTATTCCACTATGATCTATACGGATATAGTCTTTACTAAAACCCTTGATAATTTATTATTGCAAAACCAATATACAATTAACCGTATTGAATGAACGCTCAAACCGGTTTTATTATATAATCTTAGGAAAGAATTTGAAAATTAAGATTATTTTAGCATGTAAGCCATCTAATTTTAATTTGGAATAATCTAATTCTTTAACGTCATGCATGATCGTGTATGTATCTATAAACGTTTCAACATTATTGTACGTGGAAAAAAGTTGAAATGTTACTCCCTTTTCTCTCGATTATTTGTTATCCTATTACATTTCAGGGTGTCTCAGTCAATTGTTGTCCTTTCTTAGGATTGCATTTGATGAGCACTTTAATCTTTCACACCCAATTTGGTGCACTTGTCATCTTATAATTGCCCTTCTCCTCTTTCCTTAATCTTTGTGCCAAAACCAAAGGACAACAATTGACCGGGACAGAGGGAGTATATGTTTTCGGTTTTTTCAAAGAGTAAGGATAATGCTATTTTTACGAGCGAAATTACTAAATCACGGAACTCTATAAATTAAATGCGCGTGTCAAAAGGTGATTCAAGGGTAAAACAAAGAGGAGAAATGTTGGATTATGAGCTCTTACAATCGTCGAGTATGCTCTGGAATAGCAACAAATCGTTCAAGAACTTCTTCAGCCCTAGATCAAAAATAGTTTTTTTCCAAGTAAAGAATATATCGAGTAGAGTAATTGAGTTAGGATGGCGCATATGAATTTAAAAAAAAAAAAAAAACTAAATATATAAATGGATTAACGCAATAGTAAATGTACTCGCTTTTGTCAAGGTGCGTGTTTGCGACAAAGAATACCTTTTGTCACCGAAGAAATAACTGAGACGACCAGAAGGCGAGAAGGATATAAATACACAATCGACGCCACACACTACAAACAACTCTAATGCTTTCTTAATAAGTCCATTTCTTCGCTTAGCAAAGGATAATTGCCTACTAAGCTCGTCATCAATGCGTGTTAATTCTACTCTCCTTACCATGATTTGAGAGAATTTTACAATTTAGGGAAATAATAATATAGTTTATGTAATAATGCTAAGAAATAGGTTCAATTTGATCATATATAATATGATGTTGGGGTGGGGAGACTACATTGGTGTTTCCAACTTGATTTCTTTGCTATTACATAAAAACAATCCATACAAGATTTCCCTTGTAATAAATATATTACTAATTTTTATAATTTATTAACAAAATGGTGTTTGATTTCCTAGCATTTAGGAAGTACTTTGGCTGAATCCTTCCAGATTTGATTTTGACCATGGGAAACCAACAATTATAGCATTTTAGCCAAAAAGATTTTTTAATGTTTCCAAGCACAAGTGATTCTGTTTGACCAGGTATTATTGTGATGGAGAGGATAGTCAAGACTCAAGAACGTTTTTTTTTTTTTTCCTTCTGACCACGATAAAATGATATAAATAAAAGAAAGTCTACATAATGTACATTTCGTTATATATTACCCATTTTTAAATGGGCGGGCACGGAAAACCTCTAAACTACTCGACATACATCCAATTAGTCGAACTAAACATCGAGGTAGCCCAAAGAGAAACAACAAGACAACATTTCTTGAATGGTGGGTAGTAATCATCGAACTGAATCGGGTAATCCTCGCACCTTTTAGTCTTCCTTACTACAATAGTAGTCTTGGTGTACTTGCAAGAAGAAGATAAACGGGTGATAGAAACCGAAGCTCTTTTCACTTGACCACGAGCAATGGAGCAAATCTCCTTACAACATAAGACCATTGAACTATAGAGATCTTAGTGGATTAAGAAGTATCTGAAGAAAGGCGTTTCTTCTTATCTGTTTGGAAAAAGCATTCCTCTGAAGCCAACTCTTCATCCGCTGAAATAAAATCAGTTTTTAGAGGATAGTCCTTTGGTAGAGGACCAAAGATGGGAACCGTTGCTTTCTTTGACCTGCTTAATTCCGGCAAAGGAATTGAGGTGGGAACTGCTACTTTCCATGACATATCATCATGGAGAGTTCCCGACTGGGTAGAAGTTTTGGGAGTGACGGGTCGAACCCTCAAGACAGCCTCGGATATGGGGTGAAAAAAATCGATATTTTTTCTGAACATCAAGTTATTGTAGTCATGAGC
>JAOWBH010152021.1:0-12072 GCA_028566215.1 Silene coronaria | reverse complement strand
TTAAGAGTTTTGTTTTGGGTGCAACTAAAAAGAGGGGTCCTATTCTTGGAGCCTATTTTGGAGGATCATCCATTATATTTTAAACTCAAGAACAAGTAAGGAAGGTGAATTACTTGTGCCCAAAATCTCGAACCATACTCAATGTAAGGAACATCATTTTCTTCTTTACCTCTTTGTTTTTGTTATGCATGCACTAGATCCACTATCTAAATTAATAAGTTAATTAGACTTTAATTTTAGTATGACTAAAATGATGTATGAAACTTTCATTTATTATTTCTTTATTGATCAAACTTACTCCAGACTCACCTTAAACTTTATACATTATCCGTCAGACTTACCTCATACTCTACTTTTTCACACCACAAAATAAAAGCGAGGTTTAAAAATAGAAACAAAATTAAATAACACATGGGTTCCTTTTATTGAATGACTTTACTTGAAAATTGTATAAAGACCCTACAGGAGTCTTAAGTTGAGTATTGGATTTCCAAGGCCCAACTTAAGATTTTGTCAAAACTATGGAGTCTTGTCTCTTGAGTGAGTCTTGTCTTAAGACTCGTGTGAGTCTTGTTTCAAGACTCACCAATAATTTACCCTTATCTTTAAATAATTAACAGCAACACATCCGAAATGACCTAACTCATGTCGATCCGACTCAAATTATAAACCCGAAATAAGGGTAAATTGGTGAGTGTTGAAAAAAGACTCACATGAGTCTTGAGAAAATAATCACTCAAGACTCTCAATAATCTACCATAATCGTGACAAACTCTTAGGTTGAATCTTGGAAATCCAAGACTCTACAAGAGTCCTAACCCCACCTTTTGGGGGATAACATTTAATAAATAATTTCCATGTGTAAACTATTTTTTTCTCCTTTTTATTTAAAAGCTCATAAGAAAATTGTAGTGGAAAAAGTAGAGTCTGATGTGAGTCTTGTTGGAAAATATTTAGTGATTTAAGAATTTATTTTTGACTCTTAATAATATTTGATCAAGTAATAATTTAAATGAGTAGTTACTCTTATTTATTTTGATGAGTTACAAAGGTGATTTTACTCTTGGTCAAAATCATTTAGTAGGAGGTTTATGACAATTAATATTATGTCTTTATTTGTGTCATTATTTTGATGCATGGTTTGATGAGCCGATTAGTATGTAACGTTTTTGTTGAAGCTATCTTCTTAGCATTGTTCATCTATATAAACGTATAAGATTGTCGGCACTAGTAGATGATTTTTGGCCCGAGAATTATTATTAACTTGGTGTTGTATACAAGCTCACAATTTATATACACAAATAAGTAATTATAAAAGTTTACCACTACATAATTATATTATACTTTTATAAACGGCCTTATTATTATTATATGTAAGTTATTTTATAATACAAATATTACTTTGAGCATCGGGTGATTATAAGTTCGGGGGCTCATCTTGTTGCTACCGAATGAGTTCGATGGGTTGTCGTATCTTGGGGGAGGAACGCACTATTTGGTAACCAGTGCAGTGGAGGTGTTATCTCTTATAGGAAAGTGCCTAGCACGATTCGACCCAAGCTACATCTTTCTTCTACTCTGCTCTATTTTATTCAATCGTTATTTAATTTATGTATTTATATTATTATATCTATGTTGTAATATTATTTATGCTAATATGTTGCTCTACTTTTTATAACAATCTAAGAAAGATAACTCGTTACCGTTAATAATATTATAACATGCTTTCATAAGTAGTTAAATCATGTAGTTAATGCTTCGTTTAATATGTTGACCAACTTATTGTTAAAATTGAAATGGACCATTACTATATAAGAACATTTGTGTGAGAACTTGTTTAGAAGACTTGTGTTTGCCTATGTTGGATGTTTGCTTTACTAAGTACTTTGTTTTATGCATATCTCTTTTTCATATAATTGCTCAATCTATATTCATTGAGGCATATGACATGTACGGAGTATGCTAATATGCTATTCAACTTTAGTAATTATCATGTAAGTTTGTGTAGTTACTTTGTTAGAAATTTAGATTTGACTTTTGTCTAAAAATTCAGTCACGTTTTCTACAGCAAGGATAGGATTTTAAGGTGAGTATTGTATCATGTATGTTCTGTATGTAGTTTGCTTTTCATATTGGTAATTCTTCCGTTTAACTTTTATCATGGACTTGACAAATGTGGGGGGAGTTTTCGATCTACAAGATTGTGTATGATCTTTGAATTAGCAGTTAACGGTTCAATTTTTGGTGCGACTATTCATGTTTGCACAAAAATCATTTTTTTTTTCTTTTTTTTTTCGGGTAATTAGAATTGTATTATTGATTATAGTAGTATTTACTTTGGGGGCGTATTGACTGATTAGTATATTATTGTCGCTAATGTGCTAAAATGGTACATGTCTTTCACTTGAGTATTGTGAGTCTAATGTTATTGTGCAACACTATTTTGTTGTTTTACTAGATCTTATTATGTTGTTTAATTATTATAAGTTTTTGAAGTTGGTGAATGATTATTTTCTATTTGGAGTAAGTCCTTGTTTGTAAGGGAAAGTGTATATAATCTCCCCACGAGTGTTGTGAAGAGAGAGATTATATTTGTATGTGGTCAATGAGTTTTTATTATCATTACAAATGCATTTTGTATATGCTTAAAGGGTAGCGATTGTTTAATAATTGATCTTATTATCATAGTTATTTGGCTACATGTGATTTGTGCGTTAAGAGCATTTGTGGTAATCGACTACATACTAGAGTTTTTAATATGGTGAATGAAAGTGTAGGACATACATATTTTTATTGATTATCTTTATATATTTCGTTAATTGTGTGATTTTCCTTCTATGCTTGAAGGATATGTTAAAGCGAAATGGATATTTATCTTTGAGACCAAATGCCACCGTGGTATATTCATTTTTATATGGTAGAAGTCCAGTTATTGTGGTTATTTATTGTTATACGGTGGAGGTGTGTGGTATTATGGAGATCTTCAAGGTGAGCTATATTATTATTATTATTATTATTATTATTATATTAATGGATACCACGAGCATGGAAGCGAGATGGCCGAAAATTTATTCTGATGCTTTTATGTGCTTACATTGTTTGAGCCGCCTATGCCTCTGATTCTATTATTTTGCGATGAAAGAGTTTTAGCTAAAAACTAAAAACAAAAGATTGATGACACTGTGATATATATTTGATATTTGAGACGTGGACTTTGAGACACGTGAATTTCCATCATGATGTTGTTTATTTGAAAATTCTCAAAGTGAAATCACGGATCCATTTATGAAAAGCTGGTCAGCAAGTACGTACTTGAATGATGACAATTGAATCGTTGAGAGAAATGATACTTATTGCCCATATGATAGTCATCGCAGTTATAACACCCCCAATTATCCGGTCAAGATAAATGAAGGTGTTACCCTCTCGGTTTCCCGAGGTAGTGTTTCAAAACTCCAATTAAAGAACAATTTATATAAATAACAAGTTTAGTGAATTACATAGATGAATAATAACACATGAATAATGAAATACAACTCGCCTAGAGTTACATCATCTACCTAGTAACTATGTACTCGATTCCCATGTCCGTAACACGACCCAAATGCCTATGATGTTATATAAACCTGTAAATCAAACAGCTCTCCATATGATCGGATACATCATATGGATCAACCCAGGCCACCCCGGAAATAGGTGACAATTTACACAAAGCCACACACCGTCAGTTTCAGTCATACAATTGACTACGAAAGACAGTAGGTATGAATATGAAATGCAAAGAAGAATGCATGAATACAGTTTCTATAAACCACCACTCCACCACCAACACACCGGTACTAGGGACACATTCACGGTACCCACAATCCGGTAACGGCACCACAACACAGCCCACCAAACAGCCAGATTGCAGTCCGTAAAAAGGTACTCGAGACACACCCGTGGTACCGAGCCCGGGCGCTAACTGGACCCCTGCCAGACGTCGTGATGGCAACACTAGTCCCTCTATACTTAAGCCATTAATGTTCACATCCCTATTAGAGTGGGAAGCTCTAATAGGCGGCCTAAGCGTAAGATGGTCTCCTGAACCGCCTTACGTCTCCTCAACAATCGTATATCACAACCACACCACCACCCCAACCTTCAGCATCTACCACAATCATATATGATACAAAATACAACATAATATGCAAACTGCCTTATGCCATATGAATCTCAACATGCCAACATGCTCGTATCATCAATTGCTCATTCTCATGTTATAATGCATTTCCATCCACAATATGAGACCCACTATCAATTACCCATAACATGATATGATACGATTATGTCAAAAACAAAAGACCAACACACATTCTCATATACATGTTATAATGCAACTCAACCATCATATATAATCACCCCCTTAATGATGCAATTAACCATTAAACATGTTATAATGCAAATGATCTATTCATGTGAGACTAACTATGACATCAACAATAATATATACACCATCCATATTATTGGAACTGAGTAGGATTAACCTACCTTTTAGCATACTCCATAAGCAAATCCAAGACAACAAGAATCCGTCTCATAAAACCGTCTTATCCTACAATAATCACATAATAATTATCATACTACATCTTATATTATTATACCAAGTAAAAACCCCTTATTATTACCCCTTAATTACCCCATTAAACTAATTAAAATCACTAATTAACCAAACCCATAAAACCCCCAAAATCTAGGGTTAGGAAAAATAATAAAGAGGTTAAAGAGTAGATCTAGACTCACCATATGAAATAAACAAAGGAAGGATAAAAGGTGGTGATAAATCTTCAATACCCAAGCTTGAATCCTCACAAAGATGGTATAAATGTTTAAAGAGAGTTTGAGTGATGTATAAAGAGAGTTTAGGGTTTGCAAATGAAGAGGAATAACTGATTTGGAGGCTTATTAAGGCTTAATAATACAAAGTCCAACACGCAGAACCGGGTCCGGACGCTGAGCACTCGGTCGAGTGCCACCTCTTACTCGGTCGAGTGGCATGAGTCACTCGACCGAGTGAAAAAATGATCAGGGACTTTGTCCCAAGGTCACTCGGTCCAGGCACTCAGTCGAGTACATGGCCACTCGATCGAGAGCCCTGTCGTACTCGGTTGAGTTAATAGCAAAGGAAATGCGGGATATTACAACCACAACCTTCTCACAAAAGCAACAACTGTTGATGTGACAAATCTACCTAGAAATAAGATTATCAAGAGTGGACAAACATTTCTGACAGCTAAAGAAGTAATAATTCTAAGGTCTGGAAAGTAGAACCACTACCTCACGTTGAAGGGCCTTATTCAGTTATTCCACCCCCCACAACAACATACTTATTTCTGAAAATTTTATAAGCCTTCCTCGTGACAAATTTATCACTAGACACACATGAAGCAAGATTCCCGTAGGTAGCAGATGCTATGGATGACGATAGATTGAGTTCAGGTTGGGTGAAGTCTCATTCGCCATCCATTCGCCACTTTAAAATCTCCTCAAATCCATCAGTCATTTGTAAAACTTATCATCCGTCATCCATCCATCCATCATCTGTTATCAACGGATGGATTAGGTTATAAATGGGTCATTATGTATTTGTATGTTTCAAGTAAAGAAAATGATGCTTTTTTATTCTTTAGAAAAATAAAGTTAGATAATTATTCCAGTTTTACTTTTTAGTATGTAGTTTCACAAAATATATATTTTGTGTAACACATCGAATTACTAGAGTCTGTACTCGGGCGAGTAGCAGGGCACTCGGTCGAGTGGCCCTAGCACTCGACCGAGTGGGTTGACCGAGTGCCACTTTGTGGCATGTTCTAGGTGGGTGTCCACTCGGCCGACTCGACCGAGTGCCTGCTGGACGGATTAGGCGCTTGGATTACGTTGTGGAACCCTTTGAAAGGGACTAATCATGCAAGAAAATCTGAAATGTTATCCCCTTAATCCACTCACTCTCTCACAATCCTATTATTATACAAACACAAAAATCTTACCCACCTTATTCTCTCAAAAACCCCAACCAATCTTCATTTTCTCCTAGTTCATTTCGCCATTGTTGAGCACCATTATTGTCCTTGAAAGGTTAGTTTGTATTACTCAACTCCTCTTCTTATCCTTAGTATCCTCCATATTTCCAAGATCTAAATTATTAAAGGAAGGGTATAGAGTCTTTAATTAATTTATAAAGTTGAAAAATGTTATTAAATAATTAATAGGGTTTAGTTTATATTATTTGGATATGTAGTAATGTATTGTGTCTCCTAAATATTGTAGGAAGAGACTTTGTTGATGAGCCATTCTAGTGAGCTTGCTTGATTGTGGAGATTTGATTGAGGTAGGGTTTCCCTACTCAGCCTTGTTGATTGTTTGATGTTAATATGCATATATTCATTGTAGTTGCATTGTCATATGCTAGGAGGCATTTCTTCACATGTTTATGAATGTTCTTGGTTTATGTAAGATGAGAATGAGATCTTGATGTCATACAAAAGATATGAGAAAGGAATAATGATTAATATGAATTATGATGTTTATAACATGGTTCATGATGAGTAGTAATATAACTTGTGACGGTTTATAATATGATTTATGGAAGAGATGATAAATATGAGTTAATGTTCATGACTTGTGCATATTATGTGATATATGTTGTTGGTACCAAGTTATGTTTGACATACCTTGGGATGGTTACATTGCGATGGTTGTATGAATGTTGGATTTGTTGAGATGAGTCGTAGAGAAGACGTAAGACGGCTGGGAAACCGTCTTACACTGATTCGTCCATTAGTGCTTTCCACCCTAATGGAGATGTGCACATTCATGGCTTGAGGATGGAGAGACTTACGGTGAGCCGTAACGTCGGGCAAGGGTTCGGTTAGCGACCGGGCCCATACTGGGGTGCGTCCCGGTACTTGTTTCGGACTGCGGTCCGGGTTGTGGGTGGCAGCGTTGCGATGCCGTCACCGGTATGATTGGAGGAGAGGTGGTGGTACAGTTTTGTTCTTCTCCTTGTTGCATTGTTGCATTCATTAATTCACATGCTTATTCATTATATTGTAATTGACAAGGCTAACGGTTTTTTGGAAAAACTGTGTTGATCCACATGCTGATTTACGCCCATGTGGGGAGCATTGGTTTGACAGATATACATATTCATAGCATGCAGATTCCTAGGGCTTGGGAGCGGTCTTGATGTCGTAACCACACTTTTGTAGCATTATGATGTACTAGTACTATGACATTTGTAGTGAGTCAGATTTATGTATTTGGATCTTACGTTTTATGACTATTCACATTTGAGCTCTTTATTTATATAACTTGCTTTGGATTGAACTTTTCCGCACCATAACCTCTGAAAATCGAGTATGTGACCCCTCAATTGATCGAGATCACCTTATTCATGGCCTCTCGGTTAATGGTGGTGTTACAAAGTGGTATCAGAGCATTAGATTTTGGAGCCTAGCTAATGAACCCAATGAACGTAGATGTGTCAATTAAAATGAACCCATTTTAAGTGGTAGAGGATAGGGGCAAGTTTGGTAGATGTCTCAAGTTTGTACCTTTGTCCACTTGACTTGAGTCGCTCACTACGCGGGGAAACTATAAAGGGACGTTCTTATGTGCATAATAGTTGTACGTGTGTTTTATTGTGCATAAATAGAATGCCTATATAAAATACTGGAGTAGTATGATGGTGAATTATGTGATGTTTGATTGATACATCTATGTGATTACATGAAGTGACGGAATGGTTGATACATATGTAGAATATTGCTCACATGCTAGTTTGCTTGCTATTGCCTATGCTAGTGCTTATGTGTATTATATATATGACGTATTTACGTGTGGAAACATGCGATATTTATGTGTATAAGAGCCTATGAGAGCAAATAGTACGAGACAGAACCAAAACTTGGGGGATACTTGGTCAAGTGGGCAGAAAACTCGACCGAGTAGAGGACACTCGACCGAGTACCCCTGCCACTCAATCGAGTGGATGAGAATTGGGATGGGGAAACATGGGGCGTTCTGTAAACTTGACACTCGACCGAGTGAGCGAGGGACTCGATCGAGTGGTGATGTACTCGGCCGAGTGACACTCGTACTCGACCGAGTGAAAGTCATTACGGACTTAAAAATTCTCTAAAAGGTTGGCACTCGGCCGAGTAGGTCAAGCACTCGACCGAGTGGAGAGCCCACTCAACAGATTGGCGACCGAGTGGTCCCAAAGAAGAAATCAAATGTTGTTTTGATTTCTACAATGGGACTACTCTAACTTTTCCCTTGGCTTTTGAAGTCAGGATGCCGATAACGAGGAGAGCACAAGCTAAACCTAAAGTGAACCGTGACTCCGAGGAAGAGATCGCAAGGCTTTGGGCTAAAAACGTAGCTCTTACGGGGGGCCTCCGGACTAGGAACGTGAGCGCTTCGTCGCTTAGTACGACTATGAATCGGTTCTAGCTCACAAGAAATGAAGGGATGGGTGAATCGAGTAAGTTCAATGATTGGGTACGCGAAATGGAAAACATCTTTGATGTGGTCCAATACCCCGATGACCTAAAGGCGGAGCAAGCCGCTTTATACCTCTCCGGACCGGCAGGAACTTGGTGGAGCCGTGAGAAAGAAGCAATGCGCGACTACTACAAGACCAATGGGCACCCGGCCATTCCTTGGGCCAACTTCAAGGCGAAAATTCGTGATGAATTCATTCTGGAGCATGTCCATAGCCGCCTTCATGCTGAATTCGATAGCTTTGTGATGGTGGAGGGCATGACCGTCCAAGAATACTACACGAGGTTCAACGAACTTTACACTTATGTGGAGGATCTCAACTTGAGCTAAGCTCACCTAGAATTGAAATTTGAGAAAGGTTTGTCCCACAAGGTGCTTAGGTAAATGACCGCAGGTGTGTTGATTGACGTCAAGGACGTTTACGTCCGGGCCGGCAACGTCGAAAGGTTGAAGAAGGCAAAGGAAAGGGTTTGGAAGAAACGCAAGGCAAAGAGCGAGAGAGGTGGAGCCTACAACAAGCGATTGAACTTCAACCAACACCGCTCATATTCGAGTGGAGCCTAATCAAACGGAGGAGCTAGATATGCTAAGGGTGGTGGAAGAGCCATGAGTGAGGGTGGAAACATTAAGTGTTTATATTGTGGTGGTATGGGTCACAAGAGGGCGGATTGTACTAGTGTTGGGGGAGGGACAAACAAAAGGTTCAACCAAAAAGGATCCTACCAAACACCGTCCCAAAGCTTCACCACTCCACGTAACATCGGAGCTTGGAACCAAACGAATTCGAACCAAGGAGGAAATGGGCGGGGGAGCTTCATGAGGGGAGCTCATTCCCAATGGATATTCCTTAGCAGGCAAGCCTCGGAAGCTAGACCAACCACATCGGCGAGCACGGTACAAGGGGCACTATGGGTTAGCGGTAAATTGTTTGTCATGGGGAAGCAAGTGGCCGAAGAGGAGCCTCACGTGGTCTCGGGTACTTTTCTCATTAATTTCGTACCTACTTTTTTACTATTTGATTCGGGGGCGACCCATTCTTTTGTGTTTGAAGGATACTTGTTGACCTTAGGATTGGGAAAAGGGGAACCGACAAACGACGATGTAGTATTACCTTCGGGGGAGGCCGTTATTTGTTCCAAGATATTTAGAGAGGAATCGGTTATAATAGGGGGGGGCAACTTTCCGGTAGACCTTTTTGAATTTCTACTGGATGTTTTTGAGGTTATATTGAGAATGGATTGGCTAGGTAGACACAAAGCCATTGTTATCAAAGAAAAGTGTCACTAAGGGGGCCAAAGGGTGTTAGAGTGTCCTACAGAGGCTTCATGAACCAACCCCAAATTAAGCTAATATCGGTAATGACCTTGAAATCACACTTGAGGAAGGGATGCCCTATGTTACTATGTCACGTAAGAGACCTTAGTATAGAAAGGCCCAAAGCCCATGACATACCGGTGGTGGGGGAATTCATAGACGTGTTTCTGGAGGAGTTACCGGATTATCCCCGCAACGAGAAATAGAGTTTAATGTGGCCTTGAAACCGGGAGCGGGCCCAATTTATAAGGCCCCGTACTGGATGGGTCCAAAGAATTGGAGGAACTAAAGAAACAATTGAGTGAGCTCTTGGAGAAGGGGTATGTGAGACCTAGTGTATCTCCTTGAGGTGCACCGGTCTTATTTGTGAAGAAGAAGGATGAGAGTATGCGGTTGTGCATAGATTACCGGAAATTGAACAATGTGACGATTAAGAATAGATACCCTCTACCAAGAATCGACGATTTGTTTGACCAACTTAGTGGGGAGGGTGTGTTTTCCAAGATTGATTTGAGGTCGGGGTACCACCAATTGAGAATCAAAGACATAAACATTCCCAAAATCGCTTTCCGATCTAGGTGTGGACACTACGAGTTAGTGGTGATGCCATTCGGGTTGACGAACGCACCAGCCGTCTTCATGGATGAATAAGGTATTTAGTCCGTACTTAGACAAATTCGTGGTAGTCTTCACCGACGATATTCTTGTGTATTCAAAGACCAAGGAGGAGCATCTAAGAATAATTTTGCAAATATTAAGGGACAATCAATTGTATTCTAAGTTATCTAAGTGCAAATTTTGGTTGGAGAAGGTGGCATTCTTAGGGCATGTGGTATCCAAAGAGGGAGTGTCGGTTGACCCTAGCAAAATTGAGGCCGTATCCAAATGGGAGGCTCCAACGAACGTGGCCGAGATAAGAAGTTTCTTGGGGTTAGCCGGTTATTACCGGTGATTTGTGAAGGATTTCTCTAAGATAATTAGACCTTTGACATCACTCATGAGGAAAGAGAACAGCTTCAAGTGGGACGAGAATTGTGAGACGGCGTTCCAAACTCTTTAGGAGCGTTTGACCACGGCTCCGGTGTTGACCTTGGTGGAGGGTAGTGAGAACTTCAAAGTGTTTACGAATGCATCCAAGAATGGACTTGGGTGTGTATTGATGCAAAATGGGAAGGTGATCGCCTATGCTTCGCGCCAATTGAAGAACTATGATGAGAATTACCCCATTCTTGGCCTCGAGCTTGATGTTGTGGTGTTTGCTTTAAAGATTTGGAGGCATTATCTTTATGGAGTAAATTTCAAGGTGTTTTTCGACCATAAGAGTTTGAAGTACATTCATACCTAAAAGGATTTTAATATAAGGCAAAGGAGGTGGGTGGAACTCATTGGGGACTACGACATGGAGATCATTTATCATGAGAGGAAGGCCAATGTGGTGGCCGATGCTTTGAGTAGGAAATCGGTGCATTTCTTATGTAATGCTCTATCTATGACGAAGTTAAGCGAGGAAGTGAGGAGGATGGGTATCCATGTGATCCGGAAAGGGGAGACCATTAGTGATTTGACCTTAGAGCCCGAGTTGTATGAGAATATTCGGGAGAAGTAAGCTACTAACCCGAAAATTTGTGAGTAGAAGGATGCACTAGGAAGAGGGGACACACCGAGATTCATGCTACATGACGATGGAAGCCTTAGATTTAAAGGGAGATGGTGTGTACATAACAATGAGGAACTAAGGAACAAGATCTTGAGTGAAGCTCACAACACGCCGTAATCCGTGCATCCGGGTGGTAAATTCTATAAGGACTTGAATAAAACGTTTTGATGGCCGGGGATGAAGAAGGAAGTTGCGGAGTTTGCGGCTAGGTGCTTGACATACCAAAGGGTCAAAGGGGAACACAAGAGACCGTAAGGGAAAGTACAACTGTTGGATGTGCCTATATGAAAGTGGGACTCCATATCTACAGACTCCATCGTGGGATTGCCGAGAACGTAAAAGGGAATAATATGATTTTGGTTATCGTTGATCGACTTACAAAATTGGTCCATTTCATACCTATGAAGGTGTGGACACAGGCCACCAGCGCCGCACGCACCCGCGCGTCCCATTTAAAGCACAAGGCGGCAGCACATCTCCCACGGAGCCTCGCGGAGCGAGTCACGTCATGGGTTGTTACCGATTTGAAAGGCTTAGAAACCGATGAAAGGTTGAAC
>JAOWBH010152010.1:0-12072 GCA_028566215.1 Silene coronaria | reverse complement strand
ATCACAACATCACAACTCCACCACCAATCCTCCATCACAACACAGCAGTAATATCAATCATGATAATGCAACACAATAACAACAATCACAATAGGCATTATAGACTGAGTAGGGAAAACCCTACCTCAACAATCCACAGCAAAATCAACAATGAGCAACTAGAAAGGCTCATCTACGAAATCGGCACCTAAATAAGCATACAATACCACAATCAACATATATCCCCAAATCCCCAAAACAGATTAGGGTACATTACATAATTAATACCAATCAAAGAAACTTACCAAGCAAGGGCTAACGCGCGACGGAGAATCCGGGAATCGCAAAGGGAATAAGCTTAGGATTATTGAGAGTGGTTAAGGGAGTATAAGGGTTTGAAAAGTGTAATCTGAAATGAAATGGCGGATTGATATGTATTTATATGACTCCCTTAATGACCCTAATTAACCGTTCGATTTTCGGATATTAACTGCGCACTCGGCCGAGTCACAAAGCCACTCGGCCGAGTAAGCACAACTCGGTCGAGTGAAAAGACACTCGTCCAAGTTGCTCGACTCCAGAATGTAAATAAACATCCTATACCAAAATTTACTCGGTCCAGTTAGGCCAACTCGACCGAGTGCCCCTCTACTCGGGCGAGTCCCAGACTTCCAGAATACGCAGTATTACAGTGGCAGCCGGTTGGCCGGCATAGGGAGCATAGGGTCGTGTGTATGTCGAGGGATATAAATAAGGCCATGGCTGTTGGATGATGCTCTGGTGGTCACCACGGTGGAGGTCGGCCAGAGGGAGGTGGTTGCTTGGTGGTGTGGTGGTGAGTGGTGGCTGGATTGGTGGTTGGGTGATGGGTACAAAAAATGGGTTTCAAGGCTTGTTTTTCGCTTGTATTATTTTCCTTTGATTTCCGCCACGAGCTCGAGTTCCCGTCTCAATATTCCGTCTCGCAATCCCGTCTCACCTACATGTTAAATCAAGATTATAATAATAATACGAATACTATATAAACTCGACTAATTTTTTAATCTAACTGAGACGACTAATTATTAATTAGTAATTAAAATGAGCTTTTTAATCAATTAATCATGCAAAATCGAGTCGGAATAAGGTAATGGGAGGGGGCTAGATCATCCTAAATTAGGACAATATCACCTTGTAGGGCCTGAAATAGTTCTGTACAATCCAAAATAAGATAAGTACTAACATCATGAATCAAATTTTCCATGTTTATATCATCCACAACCTGTTTACAATCGGAACTGATTATACCACCAATGTTGGGATACCTAGACGCAACAAGAAGAGTATCGCAGATAGCCAAAATTTCAGCACAATATGTTGAGTTACAACCCACTTTTGAACCTAATCCTAGCACCCACGAACCTAGATGATCACAACAAATGCAAGCAATCCCCGCCAAACCCCAGCTACCATGAAAAGACGCATCACAATTGATTTTTAAAAAAATTACAGGGGGAGGGGTCCAAATAGAGGCAGAACGTATGAAGGGGGCAGAGGGGTCAAGGTTTGGTTTTTTTATTGTTTGGAAAACCATTCCACAACAAGAAGCTTGACTCTCTGGAGCCAACGATGAAGGTACTAAATACATACTTAAACGCACTTGTATGTCAAATATTCTAATATATGTTGGTCTAGTAGTGCTTTATGAGTACATTAAAATCTTTGTTAATAAAACCAGTTTATGAATCAACTCTAAGTATGTTCAATTCTGAGAATTTAGATACATATAAACAAAAAAAATGCCCGATTTTGAGAATTTAGGTACAATGAAACAAAAAAATGTGTTACATAGGACTCGAACTTGAGCTAACTAGGTATGTAAGCAATACCTCTGAAATGGTGTCTAATTCTAATGGCAGAATAATTATACACTAACCCAAGATTACTCATATAAGATCAAGCTCAAGTTAGATGGTTTATACCTTTGTAGCGTGATTTTCACCGGAATCATTGTAGAGATGATGAGATCTTTGAGCCCCAAATGTTGCTTCTCAATTGTATTCCACTAATACCCCTTTGAATCTCTCCTCTTAGTTTATTAGAACCCTTGAAGAGAGTTTTTGTGAACTTGTGTGCCTGAGAAAAACAAGCTCTAAGCTTGTGATAATGATGGAAAAATATGAGAGCTTTTTCTCTCTCACTTCCTCTCCACTTTCTCACGTAGGGTAGTATGTAGAAAATAGTCACACTATCTTGTTTTTGCTACACATAGGTAATGATTATGTCCAACATAATCATTACCCACAAGTGGCCAATTAAATAACATGCAAAAAGAGCCAATGCATGCTCTCTTTTGCCTTTTGTCACATTTGTGCATGTGTGACATTTGTCATACATGCAACAATTATGGGCCCAATTCTAATTCTACTGCAGAATATCCGGTTAAATAAAAGTTCTCGGGTCTAACCCGTCGGTTATTACAATAATCTAATTATGTTAATTAACCTTAAATAAATCCATTGAGGTACCGTTGCGTGACCCAATCGGACCAGACTAAATTAGTTGAATATTCTAAATATTCAGATCATAAGTGGCCACTAGCAAGACGTTATGAGCATCTAATTTATCCGATTATATTTAATCTCATATACGGTCCATGGCTTTTACAAAGTCTATGACATGGTTGACGGACAATCCAATATCCCCAATAATCTCCTACTTGTCCGAAACAAGTGTGTAAATAAGCTAGATGTGCATCTTCTATTCCCTTTTCATTTAATGTCTCGCCTGAACACAAGGTAAGTTTCAAGTCACCCTTGTGTCTATTTCAGGCTTTTCTTAGACTGTGAGTCAAATTGTAAACCATATTATTGTTCGGTCAATACATCTGAGCGTTGCCACGCATTTGACAGTTTCGACACCCAAGTGACCTAGAGACACCAATCCCAATCTAGAAATTGGGAGGACAATTCCATCTTATCTATCCATGTCCCTTCATACGATTCACAACCACTTAGCAAGTGTCTTTATAACCCCCTTTTACGGCATGACGTTTGAACCTGTCAAAGCAAACTAGTCCTCATATAAGTTGGATGCGATAGACTCAGGTCTAAGAAACTGATCTAAGTCTTTAGTGAGATATTCTTATGAATTCTAATGACTTATAGAAATCTCACGGCGGGTCAGTCCAATACACGCTCCAATGTGTATCCATGCAAATGACTTGGATGTCTAACATCCTAAATCATGAAACAAGTTCGTTAATCTACTTACATACTAGTCATTATAGGTCAATAATGTACCTACTTAATAACCTGACCAGAGACAACCATAATTAACATCTACAGTTTCATTGCCCAAACATGATCTGACAACCTATTTTGAGACAGAATTATTTTGGACAACATTCAATTAAAACACGATTGAACGAAATAAATATCATATAGATGAGTATAATTATTGTCTTACAATAATATTTAAAACAATTACATCATATCCATTCTACCATTCACTTGATTCCTATCGCAGTTGTATGCACCTCATGCTTAGTCTGCGAAAGAGGTTTTGTCAACGGAACGACAACGTTGTCATCCGTATTTACTTTGCAAATGGTCACGTCACCTCGATCCACAATCTCTCGAATTAGGTGAAACTTCCTGAGCACATATTTGGTTCTCTGATGTTCTCCAGGCTCTTTCGATTGAGTAATAGCTCCACTATTATCACAATAGAGAACAATTGCATCGGCAATGCTAGGGACAACATCAAGCTCACTAATGAACTTTCGAATACAAACTGCTTCCTTTACTGTCTCTAAGGCTGCAATATACTCAGCTTTTGTTGTAGAATCAACAATAATGTTCTGCTTCCAACTTTTCCAACTAACAACACCTCCATTAAGGGTGAAAACAAAACCATATTGAGATCTAAAGTCATCTCTATCCGTCTGGAAGCTAGCATCAGTGTACCCAAGGGCACTAAGCTCATATTTATCACCGTAAACTAAGATTCTATCCTTAATCCTATTAAGGTACTTTAGGATATTCTTAACGACTGTCCAATTCTTCTCACCTGGATCTGATTGGTACCTGCTCGTCATGCCCAAAGCGTACAAGACATCAGTGCACATACAAATCATGACATACATGGTAGATCATGTGACTGAGGCATAAGGAATTCTACTCATCTTGCTTCGCTCATCAACTTCCACTGGACACTGAATCTTGCTAAGCGCTATACCATGACCCATGGGCAGAAAGCCTTTCTTAGAGTTTTTCATGTTAAACTTATCAAGTACCTTAACAATATAGGTAACTTGACTAAGTCCTTACAATCCCTTAGATCTCTATCTATAGATCTTTATGCCCAATATGTATTGCACTTCCCCTAAGTCTTTCATTGAAAAATATTTCTTTAGCCAATTCTTCACAGATTCTAACATAGAAATGTTAATTCCAATGTATAGTATGTCATCAACATATAAGACAAGAAAAGTGACTTTACTCCCACTGAATTTCTTGTATACACAAGGTTCTTCTTCACACCTTATGAATCCAAATTCTTGTATCACCTGGTTGAAACGAAGATTCCAACTCCCGGATGCTTGCTTCAATCCATAAATAGATTTTCGAAGCTTACATACCTTTCTAGCATTATTAGGATCAACAAAACCATTATGTTATGTCATATACACATCCTCATCCAAAACACCATTTAAGAAGGTGGTTTTAACATCCATTTGACATATTTCATAATCATGATACGCGACAATAGCTAGGATCATCCGAATGGACTTGATCATAGAGACTGGAGAAAAGAATTCTTCATAGTCAATACCATGAATTTCAGTGAAACCTTTTACAACCAATCTTGTTTTGAAAATGGTTGGGTTTCCATCGATATCAGTTTTCACCTTGAAAACCCATTTACACTTGATAATTCAGGCACCATCAGGTAAATCAATCAAATTCCAAACTTGATTCTCATACATGGAGTCCATCTCAGATTGCATGACCTCAAGCCATTTATCGGAGTCAGGTCCGGCCAAAGCTTCTTTGTAAATAGTAGGTTCATTACATTCCATCTATGATTAGAATCCTAGATATCTATCAGGATGGCAAGTTTCCCCACTAGACATACAGATAGGCTGTACCACTGGGACATTTTCTAAAACTTCCCGATTCTCCCCACTCTCTAAGATAGGAGTATCTATTTGTTGTTCTTGAATCTCTTTAAGATCGATTTTACTCTCACTCTTTTCCTTAGAGAGAAATTCTCTTTCTAAGAAAAAAACATTCTGAGCCACAAAAACTTTGTTCTCGGAACTTGTGTCTCTTTTGGACAGCCCACAAAGATACACTTATCAGATTTTGGAGCAAGTTTGTCATACATTAGTCTTTTGACATAAGCTTCGCATCCCCAATTCTTAAGAAAAGACAAATTAGGGACCTTTACATTACATATCTTATATGGTGTCTTCTCAACCACTTTGGACGTTGTTTTATTTAGTGTGAGAGCAGCTGTCTCTAGAGCATGTCACCAAAATGATATCAGAAGTTCAGCTTGACTCATCATATATCGAACCATGTCTAACAATGTTCGATTTATTCCTCAGACACGCCATTCATTTGTGGCATTTCAGGAGGTGTAAGTTGTGATAGGATACCACGACTTCTAAGATGGTCATCAAACTCTTGACTTGTATATTCACCACCTCGATCTGATAATGAATGACTTTGATAGTCTTGCCAAGTTGATTCTCAACCTCACTTTGGAATTCTTTAAACTTTTCAAAGTATCCCGACTTTTGCCTCATCAAGTAAACGTATCCATATCTACTCAAGTCATCGATAAAAGTTATGAAGTAGTAGTACCCTCCTCTAGCCATTGTGCTCATTGTTCCACATACATCTGAGTGTATAAGACCTAATAAGTCACTTGCTCTTGTACCTTTTCCTAGAAAAGGTGCTTTAGTCATTTTACCCACGTACCATGATACTTTCTGTTTTGTCGAGCCCAGCTTTGGTCTCTGGTTTGATGGTTGTACGTGCTAAAAATCCGGTACATTCCATATGACTCAAAGTCAAATGCGTTTAAAAGTCAATCTTTGTGGAGTTTTTGAATCCGTCTTTCATTTACATGACCTAAACGACAATGATAGAGATAAGTGGGGTTTGAATCATTTGATTTGAACTTCCTATTATCAATGTGATAGATTGGTTTGTCAAGATTCACCAAATATAGACCACGTTCTAAACGCGCGTCACCATAAAACATGCCATTTAAATAAAAGGAACAATTAAAATCCTTAAACATAAACGAGTATCCCTCGGTATCTAATACCAAAACAGAGATGGAGTTTTTGCTAATACATGGAACAAAATAACAATTATTAAGTTGTAAAACAAGCCCCATAGGCAATGACAAACTAAAAGACCCTATTGTAAAACCCTCATTTATCTAATAGCCTTTGGCAAGACATTCAGATAATTTGGGTTGTTACCATCTCGGTTTCCCGAGACAGTGAATAACAAAGTAAAACAAACCAAAGTACATTATAATAACTTAAATGATAAGAGGCCTTATTACATAGTTCAATCCGAATAGCTGAATAATTTAATAATACAAATTCACTCGCAGCGGAAATATAAATAAAGTCTGTCTGAAATAAAAACTGGGTGATCTAAATCTTCTAAGCCAATCCATCCTCACTTTCATGTCCCAAGCTCCTAGAATGCTACCTCAAACACATGCTAATTCATCTGCTTCCCAATTAACCAAAAATTATTAATTGGATCGACACAGGACGCCATCAATTAAAGCAGGCATCAATTTTATTTTTGACATAGACAAACACACGTCAACCAAAAGGTCGAGTAGGATAAATAACAACAACGATAAAATGTATGAATGCAATGCAAATGCATGTGAGCTCAATGATCCCGAAACTCCCGTTCATCCCACCAATCCCCGACTCGGGGTATACAATGCAATCATCTCAGCACAAGGCTGAGGTATTCACCATCCAGGACGAATCTGAGGTATTCATCATCCCAGATGAATCTTCGGTATTCATCATCCCAACTGAAGTTGAAGTATACAATGCAAATGCCATGCTTATGCAAATGAAATGCTTATGCAAATGAACAATATGATATGCCAATACTCAAATCCATCCAACATACAATCCAATTTCCAATTCCAATAATCTCAACCAATATAATCCAAGAATCAATTCTAATCAATATAATCCAACACCAACAACGCATATCAGTCACAACAACTCACATCCACAAATCGATATTCAAATAATGCAATTAAATTGAGTAGTTATCCTACCCTTTAGCAATTTCAATTAAATAGCAAAGCAATACAAATAATAATGCCCCTCAACAAATCCTTCACTGATACGTTAGGAAACGATCAACACGAGCTCCTAAAATCTATCTTCTTCGAAAGTACAATCTACATCATCATGTCAACAACGAAAGACTCGCATTAAGACGAGCTCTTACAATAATCTAATACATCCTAAGCCATGAGTAGGCACTAATGCAAATCCTAATATATACTAATCATGTCCTAGCTTAGTTAATAACGGGCTAATTAAAATACTATCTTAAATATTAATACTCTAGCCTTACTGAATTTCAGCACAGCGCAGTCTCACTGTAAAATCTATAATTAATTCTAGAAAAATCCAATCAATGCAAGACCAATTGAGTTAGAACCCTAAGTCTCTTATATACAAATCATATTGGGACAACTATTGTCAAATAACGAAGTTATCAGGGGCTTACAAGCAGATTACGAAAGACTAATGAATTACGTCGCATAAAATGTATCGGCCTCTAAAATAAGTTTAACAAATCTTTTTCGAGTGAAACCAAAGCCTAACATCATCTAGACTCTCCAAATGTATTGTATGAAAATGGCCAACTCATTTTCAATTTTTAAATTAGATTTACGAAATAAAGTTTAGACTACTAGTGCATTCGCGGATTCTCAGTCGACATGTTCATAACGAATTTATTCTGGAAAATTTACAAGGCCAATTGCTACGAAATTTTACAGGCATGAACTAAACTTGAAAATAACCTAAGTCTTTTCATTACGTTTTGAAAGATAATGACGTTAAGACGGTCTGATAATTCATTTAAGACAACTTACAGATTTACAAGATTGCCGTAACTTTATTCTTTAATCAAAACATCATAAATCTTAATATTGATGATTATAATTAATCTAAACATGATTATGTGACGAATCTAAAGACTAAAACATGTTTAATATGAATTAAAATAATTAAGTGACGGTTTATGAATTTACCTTTTTATCTTGAAACGGAATAACGGCTGTTGAGATCTATTTCTTTTCCCTTAAATCACCCTCTCTCTGTTCATGTGATATTGTGATTTATCAAAAGTACATAAAATCTCCCTTAGCTTTGTATTTATAGAAATTGAGAAGGACTTAGATAACAATTAGGAAATTTCCTATTATTATTAGTATATTATTATAATTAACTACTATTATTATATCGTATCCTACCTACACTAGAAATCACTTTCCTCTTACTACCCTTCACACGTCCCAATTATTATTCCCGACTCATTTTATTTTATTAGATTATTTTCGTCTCGAATGCAACTTACGTAATTACTATTATATTTATAAATTAATAAACATCTTTAAATAATAGACAACATATATTAACTCAGCATCCTTTCTAACATTTTACCGTTGACTAGACTTTGACCATGCCTTAAAATACGGGGTATTACATACTCACACTAACTCAACCAAAGACTTGAGCAACCATGTCCAAAATGCGAAGATCAAAGTCATAAAACATGTATAATAACGCATAGGATAGAATGATTGATTATAAGCATGAGCATGACATAAAACAGGTGATGCAACTAAGTATATAAACTAAACCAAATGTTCAAACGTCATAAAAGGTTTAATGATACATGCCATGGCATTAGAATGAAGGTCTTAAGCATAATCAACAAAAGCTTAAAGCTCCTCTTCAAAACTACTAGCTAGTTTGGAATCCGTTAAAACTAAGAGTCAAGTTCAAA
This sequence comes from Silene coronaria, assembly GCA_028566215.1. NCBI lineage: Eukaryota > Viridiplantae > Streptophyta > Magnoliopsida > Caryophyllales > Caryophyllaceae > Silene > Silene coronaria. The sequence goes on along the minus strand of JAOWBH010152010.1, from coordinate 3,028 downwards.
CGGTCATAACTAAAGTTCTAGACATTATTTTTCCAGTAATTACTAACGGAGGTGATATCTTATCCTCTTACGGTTCTAACGGTAGGTCATACGCCCAAAACAGACAAGAAACGAGGAAGTTGTGGTCATTTTACGAAAACTGGTCAGGCTAAAACGAGTCTGCCTTTTAGACCACCGACTGTCATGGTGGTCTGCCATTTTTTCGATAGACTGCCATCTTTTTGGCAGTCTGCCATTCTCTCGAGTTCTGAAATTTTCCTACAACTTCCTAAACCCAATTTTTACCAATTTTTCGACTTAAACATCATCAAAACTTACATGCATCAACAAATATACATACAATAATCCTCAAGAGTGAGACTAAAACTTACATTGATGAATTTAAGCATAAACTTGAATCAAAATCAACCAAATTAATTCATTTCACAACACCAACTTTAACCAAACATTTTCATAGCATCAACATCCAATTAACACTTGTAAAGACAAAATCAGAGTGTAATATCTAGTAACATCATCACGGTTACCATATTTGAAGGCTAATCGAGGATGGAATCATCAATAATATAAGTGTCGGAGTCGAGATCGTCCGTCTCAACTCCTATACAATCACAATTAAACACATGCATCATAAAAATAGCATACAAAAATTATGGTTAAGTGCAATGCGAATCTAAACTGAAATTAACCTTCAAAAGATTTTAAAGGAAGGAAAATGATGAAGATAGAAACTTGAATGAAGGATTCACAAGGATAAAGAGAGAAAGGTGGATTTGAAGCTTAAGAATAAAGATGGAGCATTTTTTAGAGCTTGGTTCTAATTTCCAGATTTTACAAAGTAAAGGGGAAGGAGGAAATGAGTTTGTTTTTCCTATAGAAGGCATTAAGTGGAAGAAGGACTTAGTTCACAAAATTGAGTCGATTTTTGCTAAAATTGTTACTTTTAACCAAAATGAAGCGGGTTTTGGCTAGAGTTGGGTCTAGGATCCTAAAAATAAATTTTACATGACATAGAAATATAAAATAATCCAAAGACGTTATTTTTCCCAATTAAAAATAAAACCGAGTGTGACACAACTTACCAAGCCCCATAGTATCGTCTAATGCTAACGCTGCTACTCCACTGATTCAACACCGACGCCCAAGTACTACAATCATTGTAATGTTAAACATATTAACACCATTATGTATTCCACATCACTAACACCACAGTTCACTAAAACTCTAATACTAATACCATTCACCATGCAAGGACACCTACCAAAACTGAAATGTTATACTCTACCACCCATAAAAATGAACTTCGCCCTCGAAGTTCACTAACACTCATAACCATCACACCCCTCCAACTCATCAAAACTAACAAAATCACGCGCACCTTCACCCCTACTATAATACTCCCTTCACTCATTCATTTCAAATAAGTAATATTACGAACATCACAAAGTAAACAAATACCACACTAGTACGGTTAGACTAACGAAGTATCATAAAATGTCTCCACCAGTACTAGATCCTTACTATATCCCTTCATTATTACATCCTTCCTCACCAATAACCGGTTATTGCCTTAACATCAACACTGATAATTACTCTCATATCCAGTACCACTTATCTGGTGCAATCATGGCCCCTTATATTGAAAATTAGCACCATTATTATATTGAAAATTAACATCATTAGTGTCACAATATGACTCAATGTCATTGTTAATGTTAAGTACAACACCGGGCTCACCAACAAACTTTTCTATCCAAATTACATTTTTGCTACATTTGTTGATGCGATATAGTTCGCCTTATTTGTAGAATCTACGACGTTGCTGTAACACCCCCAGCTACCAAGACCTTCCCTAGTAACTCGGGGAGCTACAGCTTCGGTTACCCGAAGTAGCATATATCAAATAAGCAATAGCGGAAGCAATTTAAATAAATAGTTTAACAAAATCGAATTACAATGTCAAAACCAATAAAAAAATGTATTACAATGTTCTCCAAACCAACATAGCATATGTCTAATAAAATGTAAATCGATGAAATGCAATGACAGCGGTGACTAGACTCCAACAGCTAGTGATCTCATCCATGTCCCGTCGTATAATGCTCTAATCATTACCTGCTAAAAGCCTGCTCACCATACGCCAACATCGATGGATCATAGAAGATAAGAAACAACCACACAAGTGTCAGTATGCAACAACCACAATCATACCAAAGTCATCACCACACCATACCATACACAACACTCCAGTTGGACTACCCATCGCAACGGGTAACCCCGCCGCCTGTGGGGGACCGTAGTCGTACCCACCAAATCCCCGCTCGATACGCGAGCAAACCCACTACATTAATATTCACATCCCCCTCCGTGATGGGACTCACGAGGGGCGGAAGATGGGGGTGAAACTGTCTCCTAACATTGCCACAAACAAACACAAAAGCATCGCCAACAACAACACCGCCATCACCATATTAATCCACCATCACAATATCATATCATAAATACACATCACATAACAATGGTAACGATAGCAATCCTATCTAGCACACAAGAAGAAGTTAGAAATGATCCTCTACGCACCTATAACAATCATAATCTAACATTACTATACCATCATAATATCAAACCCCTAATCCAAATCTGATTAGGGTTGAGACAATATAAACTGACAATAGACGAAGATTGAGACTTACATTATAATTGACGCCATGAAAGATGAAATCCGGACATGAATGCTAAACCTTGCTTGAGGGGTGATTAAGGGAATTAAGGGAGTTTTATAAAAAAAAACTATAAAACGAAATGACAAATGAATTGACGGAAATTCCTATTTAAAACCTCCCTTAATAACCCTAATCAGACCACGTAAAAACACAAAACGGACCGGGCACTTGGCCTAGTACCACTAGTACTCGGCCGAGTGCAGCCTACTTGGTCGAGTACCACTAGTACTCGGCCGAGTGACTACACTCCAGCAACCAACCAGCACTGCCCGACACTGTACTCGGCCGAGTCCACCATACTCGGT
>JAOWBH010152009.1:0-20795 GCA_028566215.1 Silene coronaria | reverse complement strand
TAGACTACCCATTACTCTTCTTTAACCCCATAGTTATGCACTAAACCACCCTTGTAAACCCAAAGGCCCTAGCTTTTCCCTTTATTGAATTTCTTACCTTCTTATATTGTTTGTTAATTTGCTTGCTAGTAGATTATTCCAATTTTCGTTGATATTTACTTGACTAAATTGATTTCCAAACGAGCTAAGCAGAAATTCCGCCATCCTTGTGGATTCGACACTCTTTTACTACTTTAATTGAGTTTTGTTGGTGAGTTGGACCTGACAACATAGTCCACGCCCATCAATAATTGAGCTATAAAACTTAGTTTATTTTATTAGCTTATTGAGTTAAACGAGTTAAGTAGGTTAAAAATGACATGTTAAAAAAATAAATAGGTTAAACAGGTTGGTTGAGTTATGGAAAACATTAAATGAGTTGGGTTAGAGTTGAGATAAATGACCACCTGTGTGTGCTTATTCCCTTGGAGAGGGTGCACTACCGCTACACCAACTTTACTTTCATGTGTGCTTATTCGCTTAATTTTGTTTATCCTCATAATTTCTAGTGTATTTCAGCAAAGTCATTTAGGTCTTTAGGGTAAACAATTTGAGATTGACGCTAAACCGACAAATAGCTTATTGAAAATTATTAAAATTTAAAAAATTCCAGAGAAGACTCATCATATTCACCGATAAGAATAATTTTTAAGGTTGATATAAGATTCGAATTTGGTTAAGAACTAAATAACTGATGTTGACTTAATTCGTTTGAAACTGAGATAATTGCACTCACTAAATCCGGGTCAAAACTGGATCAAGTGTAGAAAATACGGATTTGGATCAGAATCTAGAGCTGCCAAGTCTGACCGGACCCGAGCAAACCCGACACGACAGAACCTGAAATATTTGCAACCCGAAACCGACCCGACATTATAATGACCCGTAACCCATCACGATCCGAAGATCAGTGACCTGAACTCGAATCAGGCCTGAGTGCCTGACCCGATACTGATCAACCTGATATTAACCCGATTAAATTAATGACCCGACAAATATTAAGCTTAATATCGATCAAAATGAAAGTTATTTTGTGTTTAGATTGATAACTTGTTGATGATGTAATTAAACCAAATAATGGTTAAAAACTAAATTTAGTGGTCAAAAATTGAATTTATGCGATAAATTAACCCGACCTGATAATGACCCAAACCCAACTCGACCTGGTGCATCGATTGACCCAAAATGACCCGACCCATTGATGATCCGGACTAACTCGAAATGATAGGTTGACCTGATAATACCCGAACCCGATATAACCCGATTGCCACCTCTATCAAAACCCCATTATCCGGGTCCGATCCGGCCCGTTGCCATCCCCAGCCCTAACATTGTCCGTGTTAAATTAATGGTCGTGAACGAAAAAAATTGGGAAAGAAATTTCGGGGTTTTGAGTTTGCTACGCTAGAAGAAATAGAGTGGAGCGTCATCTTCAACTCCAGCAACAATGACGGGTAAATTCTCAATCTTCTTCAACAATAACATTTTCTCTATATGTTTTTGTTTGTTTGGTATCTTCTGAGATTTGATAGATTAATTCAATTTAATACAATCATACAACTTTTAATCATAAATTTCATTTGTTGTTTTGATGTAATTAAGTAGACCCAGATGTTAAATTAGCTAGTTTATGCTGGGATTCTTGAACTTTAGGGAAATTTAGTATCTTGTTAATCAAAGTGATTACCTTTTAGTAGTGGCAGAACTAGGATTTGAAGTTGTCGGGCGGAAAATTAGGCGGGGGCGAACTATTAATGATATAGAGTAACCTAGAAAATAAAAATAAAAAGTTTTATTCACAAATTACAATTTTTATTGTTCAGTCGAGCGAGTGGCAACCGCCCCTACTAGCCCCTTCCTGGTTCCGTCACTGCCTTTGAGCAATTGAGTTTCTTATTTGCTCCAATTTTAGCTTCGGTTGACTAAATTATAATCTGTTTAATAAAACTCCTTAATTAAGCTGTTGTTTTGTTCATTTTAGACTATGTGCAAGAGCAGGAGATGGAGATTGAAGCTCTTGAGGCGATTCTTATGGATGAGTTTAAAGGTTTGTTTTAGCAATATCCATAGTTATGATTACGATTAGGGTTGTCATTTGCCATTTTGCTAAATCTAGAATCACCCGAATATGATTTCGTGGTTGTTTTTGCCATCTTATGTTTGACGCAGAACTTCACCCGGGTGAGAGTGGGCTTAACACTTCGAAACCATGTTATCAAATCACCATTGATCCACAGGTATATTGAGAAAGACGGGGCTTTTCTTTCGTTCGAACCATTTGGTAAATTATAGATATAAATTGAGTGCATTATGGTGTATGGTTATTGAAAATGGTTCAACTCTTTGGACTTTGGTTACTATCAGGATTCCGAGAGTTTATTGGTGTCTAGGAAAAAAAAATTGTTGCTTTTGAATAAGTATTATTGAACTTGAATCATGAGTTGCATAGTTTTTCATTTTTTCGCTGTACCTAAGCATGATGATTGGAATGCAGCCCCGATGTTGCAAATAATTCGACTATGGTTTTGCGGTGAGTGAAGATGGATAAATATGTCTTTAAAATTTTTGGGAAATCCAGTATTATCTACTGGAACTATGACAGATTGCCTACTTTATATTGGATAATGTCATTCCTTCATCTAGAACTAGAAAGCGGAACATGTTATTGCCATAGGTATTTTTCATGCTCATAATCTCCATATTTCATACCGACTCACTGTCGACTAAAGTCAATACTACCCTTTTTTCAGGACGATGAACCAGAAGACTCATCTTCAATGCCAGGTTTGTTATCTTATTCATTCATTGGTTATTAAGCACTAATTCTCATATGAAATGCTCTCACTGTACAATCATTCTGAGTTTTCAATGGATGATGGGTATTTGGGTGAAGATTTTTTTTTTAAATGGGTTGATTTCACTTTATTATGTTAATTCGAGATTCTCTCTTAGTGGACTAATTAATTTCTAAGCATGATTCGACAGTTTGATCTCTTGTTCTCGGGCTACTTCTGTTAGTAGCTTTTCTTTAAATGATTGAAGTAGATACAATATATAATCAATAAATTAGCGATTTTGACTTAATGAAAATTTGACGCATAAAAGTCAAATTCCCATTACCATAATCCTAGAATCGCCCCTGAATGTTAGCTCGTGATTTATAACTTTTGTGACAGTTGTGAACTAGTGAGGGGTGTTTATTGGCCCGATCTGGACTGCACAAGACGAATCTAGGTGAATCCAAAGACCAAACTTAGGTAACAAAAAGGTTGTACAGATATTGAACCATTATATTACTTATTTTTCTTGTCCAGTCAGACTGAAATGTAAGTGGACCAGGCTGGATCAGAGCAAATGGATAAATGGACTAAATTCAATTTTCTTATACAAATTTGTGGGGAACAAAAACTTATGTGAAATAATAACTCTATTATCCTGAGTAATAGTAAATATTAGTAATCAAAATTATTTATACTAACCAAAATCTAAAAATAATTTTTTTTAACATATTTTATATGGTTATATAACATATAATTAGAAGTAGTTGGGGGACTATAACCTATTTCAAGGTCCACTAGATTTAGTTAGACTAAATAATGTTGTGGCTGGTTCGATCCGGGTCAAATTGAACAATTGAGCTCATCTTTTCTTAGTACCATTAACTTTCAAGTGCACAAACTTTAGTCGTGACTTGGTAAGACCTTGTATTCGTTGTTGCTTTGGTATTCATAACCAGAAGTTTGTTTGGTTTCCAAAGTAACAGTGAAACTGATGATGCTATCTTCAATAGAGACCCGTGTCTAACCAGGTTTCATATACCTGGTCTAGTTTGTTATATTAAATTTTTTTTTTTCTTCCGAGTTTTCAGTAGGTGATGGGTATTTGGGTGAAGATTTTTGTTAAATGGGTTGATTTCACATTATTATGTTAATTCGAGATTCTCTCGTAGTGGACAAATTAATTTCTAAGCATGATTCGACAGTTTGATCTCTTGTTCTCGGGCTACTTTTTTAGGTTACTGTTGACTGTAATTTTCGTCATTCTGCATTTAGAACTTATCTGTCTGAATAATTTCTTGCAGTTCAATTAGCGTTGATTTTTGCGCACACAGAAAATTATCCGGATGAACCTCCATTGCTGAATGTCAGAAGGTAAGTCCTGTGCACATTTTATACGGAGTTGCAGTTTTTTTAGTTGTATACATTTAACCTAGTTAGTTTGCCACTCTTGACCAAGTTTAACTAGAGGCTTGCTGACTTACAGTTATCTATGTTTTAGAATTCAGTCGGTTCATTTGTCAAATAAAAGGCCCTTATAGAGTTATAGACAGAAGAATAATTATAATCTAAAAGGCAGTAACCTTGCTTAGAAAGCTTAATTAGTCAATAATGGATTTAATATATCTTATATTCTGTGAAAACAGGAATCCTAAACCAATAATCCAATACGTATTCAGTACATGCAAATTATAATCAATATTTAATAATTTTAGGTGATTAATCTAGTAAATACTATAGATAATGGGGATTGGGAAGTAACTTGCTAGAAATTATCTTTTCTTGATACCCAGTCATACCAAAACTTGCTCCATTAGATGTTTAAGGCAATCTAACTTCAAAAAAAAAATACAGGTCATCCGTAGTGTAGTTCTTGCTAAAGTTGTAACTATTTATACTTATTGTTCATGATTCTGTCCTATGCCGCTCCTTTCTTCATGCTACCGTTAAAAAAGTTTCGACCTAAATCCTACTTCATATGATTTAGTAATGCCCAAGGTAAATGCCACATGTTTAAAACTGTGAACAATAAATAGTAAGCATCGATTAGACCACAGGATCACTGACCACACGTCATACTTTTCGCAACTCCTTTCAATCAGACTGCCTTTTATGCATCATGTTAGGTTCATGATACATCTATTGTGGCTCATGCCCGTGTTTAACATTAGCTTGATAAGAAAATTCGAGTGAAGTAACCTCACTTGAAAATCTACATCGAGTTCTACATCAGTTTAGTTTCCAAGTCACAACTTAGAAGCACTCTTCACTTCAATGAATCTGTGATGATACACCCCTTTTCAATTTCCTAATAATAGAAGGGTGTAACTTGATAACTGGATTGATGACATGAATATCTTCTCAATAGGCGACTTCAGTATGGATGGTCTTCACAATGATTTAGGCTGCATCAATCCATATTCAATAAGGGGTCGTTTGGTTCACAAGGGTGGAATGGAATGGAATGGAATGGATTGGAGTTTGATACTTGGGAGGTATGGGTCTAGGTACCCATACCATTTCATAGTTGTTTGGCTGGTAATCATTTGTAATTAGGAGGGAATGGAGTTGGAAACTTGGGCAGAGAGTAGGGAATGAGATTCTAGGGGGTTGGAATGGAGTTGGATACTTGTGGGATCTAACTCCATTCCAAAATCACCTAACCAAACACTTAAACTTAAACTGACTCAATCCATTCCATCCCATTTCAAATCACTCAATCAAACACCCCCTAAATTGATTCTTGTCTTATACTTTGTAAGTTTCACGTCAATGTATATGCTGTAGTCATCATATGTGATGATTTGTCATTGCTGGATATGTGGTTTTAGCTATAGTTGACTGTTATCCACTCTCTAATCAATCAAGTTATTCCAGTTCATCATGACATAATTTGCTTGTCTCAATTTCAGTTTACGTGGAATATCACCTGAAGATCTAAGGACTTTGAAAGAACAGCTGGAAGAAGAGGTGTTTACTCCACGGTTACCTCTTGTATTGCATTTGGTGCTTTCTTTTCTCAATGAAAGAAGTTTATTGGCAGTCTAATAGTTTTTTTTCCTTTTTTTTTTATCTTCATCTTAGTTTAATAGTACAAGCTCATCAGAAGTTACTTTATGCGAGTTATTGAATATCTGCACAAACTACTGCCCAATAAGCACTGTGCCATAGGCGTGTTCTCATGAGGGCCTCGATACCCATATATATCTGTATATATGCACTGTAACTAAGGACTAGAATCGACTGTTTACAAAATATAATTAAGCAATGAATTGTGTAGATAAAAGGCCAGAACCCCAAGGTAACTAGAAATTTGATATTTTCTCCGAACCCCTTCATCTTTTGCGACATGGGAGTTTGCATTTTCGGCCGATTTTCATTTACGTTGGACTACTTCGGAATCTTTTGAAAGTAAGAAAAATGACTCACTAAATTGTGTGCATTGTTGGTATTCTGAAATGGTAGTAGGACACGGAATTCGAGACAAAAATTTCATTCTGAGTCAGCCTCTTCGTGCTCAACACTTGTATACATTTAACCCTCCTACCTCGCCATGGGCAGGAGATGCTGGGGTAATGTTGTAGCATCCTGGTCTATATCGGTAGCTTAATACACTGGCAATTATCTGCTGAACACATTGGCGATGATATGATGCATAATTAATTTCATTGTGTTATGGTTGAATTTATTATATATGATTTGAAGTTCTTTTATTTTTCTTGTTGTGTTTAATAAAGGCTGCCGATAACCTTGGGATGGCTATGATATACACACTAGTTTCATCTGCCCAAGAATGGCTGAACGGAAGATTCCGCCAGGATGGTGTAACTGAAAGCGCAGCAGATGATGATTTAGAGAAAGATGAAGTATGGTACCAGCTTTTTCTTGTTTCCCTACTTATTTTTCTTTCCTGGTGTTCAATGCTCCAGAACCTAGTAATAAACTTCATAAAAGGAAAGATTAGATAGCTTGGGCCTTGGAACATCAAATACATATATCTTTTTACTTCAACTCCTGCAAATGTCGGAGACAAAATGTTGAGTGTTGGATGGGCTGTTTTGTAAAAAATGTTGGGTTTTGGACTAAAATTAAGTGTCTTGTTTTTTTGGTCATTAGGTAATAGTACCACACGGAGAACCCGTTACTGTTGAAACGTTCTTGGCTTGGAGAGAGAGATATGAAGCAGAGATAGCGCTTGAACGAGCCAAGTGAGTTTCTTTTGCTTTTGAACGTTGTTATTCTTATTTGGTTAGCACTTGTCACCTATGCAATAATACTTGGTGCTCGTTTACTTAATAATGGTAGTGAAATTTCCCCTCAACTGCAATTTTTCAAAAAGTAAACAAATTCACAGGATTTTCCTTTTTTTTTTTGTTGGGCTCTCATAATGGGACGTACTTCACTTCAAAGAATCTGTGATGATAAACAACGTTCCCCATTATGTTAAAAGTATAAGTTCATTCGTTATGCCAATCCGTCCACCGTGCTGACAAAAATGTCAATAAAAAAGACGACCCATTCTAGCAATTCCTATGGATTCCCAATTGACATGTTATCTAAAGTGAACAAATAACCACTATATATGTATGCACCTTTTTCTTTTTAAAGAATGTCTTGTTGATTTGTTCATGATCAAAGTCTGGAGTTTTACTTGGCTCTTTCAAATAGCTTCGTTTCTTAATGAACCAACAGTTACATTGTTAATCGAAAATAACGAGTTGGTGTTAATGATGAATACTATTATAATGAATTAATGTTAGCTAATAACAAGGGATAAAGATGGGGCCTTGTTGCCAGGTCACTAAAGATTATCAACTGAAATATTATGACGTTCAATGTTTCTTTTTATTAACTTATTAAGTGCTCTCTTTGGCCAAATTCATTTACCATTCTTTTCAGGTTAATGCCAGACTCTGCACTTGCTACTACCAAGGAAAAAAGGCTAACCGGAAGGCAGTGGTTTGAAAGTGGAAAAGCGGTTGCAGCAGCGGTACGTTTCTTCGTTGATGCTAATTTTCACTTTCTCATAATAGCTATTTTGGGCAATGGGTGGAATTTCGCTTTGTGCACATATAGACACTGTTTTCTTTTTTTTTTTTCCTATATTATTACTTCTTTGTTCATGAATAAAGTTCTCAGTTTCTTTTGCATGAGATTTAAGGACTTCATTTATATGTGTTGTGTATAAAAATGAAAGTTGAGTGAAGCTGTAGGATCACAAGACATAACAACGATCACATAGAGGAATAAAGTACACATAGAAAGGGAAGAGCTCCAGTGGGAAGTTTATTGATGGATTCCCCAAAAAGGAAATCGTGGAATTTTTTTATTGATGGTTTCAACTGTTTTTCACTATGATTTAGGAGAAATACAATTGCCTGTGGAGTTCCTTGAAGTCTAGTTGTAAAAGAATTGTGTGTTATATTTTGCAGAGAGGTGCATTGACAAGCAAAGATGAATCCGAAGGGGAAGATGAAGAAGACATTGACTTTGATGATGACGACTTTGAAGGTATGGTATTCTCGAATTTTAAACAAATGTGGGAGCATAGGATTTGGTGCTAATTGTAAAAAGCTTGCACCTGCCTCTTGTTTAGATAGTTTTATGCTCTGGCCATCCCGTTTGTTTTCTTTCATTTCCTTTTTTTTCTCAATCCCAATTAATGAGGCGTATTCTGAATCTAGTAGATTAAAAAAGGCGAACTTTAAGTAACACTTCTATTTAAATGGAAATTTATTTGCCATAGTTTTCTGAGTCAAGCAGTGATAATTTCATCACTAAATCTAAATCAATTTAACCTCTATATCAAGTGGGAGTAATAAAGATGGGATGGAGCCTGCACTAATATGACTCCTAGTTTTAGGGGAAAAAAAAGAAATTGCTGAATCTTTGTGTCATTTCAAATCGTTCCATCTGGTTCAGAAGAAAATACGCTAAATTTATGTCGGAACATTTGCAAACACTACTAAAAAATTGTGTTGCTGTTATTTATCACTTAGCTGCAGTTTTTAGGACAGTATTGGAAAGCCACAACTCTATTAGTGTAGCTTTGTAGGGTCTTACTGTCTCCATGAAATAGTAGTCAGGGGCGAAGATGCGTGTCCCTTGTTCTTAAAAAAAATAAGCATCTAGATGTTAAGTTCTGAAAATAGGAAGATAAATAATTTGATGACATTATTATGCCGCACTCTCTTGTTAAAAACAGCTTCCTTGTGGGCCAATTATAATTGAGCTAAATGTTGTGGGTTCAATAACTGGCAAAGGTTTCGAGTAATGGCTATTTCTTTTGCTCCCCTAACCATGCAACAAGTAGTCAAATTCTTCTGATCTGTAGCAGTTATAAGTTGAATTTTCTTCTGCTCCCCTAGCCAAGATAATGTTTAATATGATGTTCTGGTGTTTGTGATGTAACCCAGATGATGAAGACGACATGCTAGAACATTATTTGGCGGAGAAATCAGAAGATTAATCAATTCTTCAAGAAACGCTTGCTTATAGTGTACTTGAGTTTTGGGTTCTTGTTATCTCTGTTTGTCAGCAGTTCCACCAAGAACAGCATACGAGAATGCGTGTAGCAGTCTTGAGATGTTATGCTACCCGCCATCAGCAATAGCCACTATGGTGAAATATTTTGTTGTATTGTGTTTGTACAAGTAAAACATTTGCGTTACAATTAGAAACAGGGACGTCCTTTGTCCCTTTCCCTCACCCATTTGTTAGTACACAGCAAACTTGTTTGTGTTCTGGTGTTTCCGTCACTTATTCGTTTCCACCCATCTACTCTCTCAACTCTCAAGTACTTGTTCAAAGATGATGGAGCTTTTGATTGTAGAATAAACAGTCCTTGAAAACAATCGCCCCAAAATTGTAGCAATATGATGTATGTTGATAAACTACCATCGTGACCTGGTAATGATACAACACGTCCCAAAGATCATATTGACTGATAAAACTCGAACTGCATTTAACCACGCCCAAGGCCACCAACAGTCGATTGCATGGGTTAGGTTCGAGTGTCTTAAATGCATGGCCAACTGTGTAGAATTTAAATGGTTGGTATTCTTGGTAATGATATCCGTGATCTCACACGTTCCAAAGGTCTTGTTGCCTAATAAAACTCGATGTGCATTTGACCACACCCAGGGCAGCCGACAGTGACTCTGGGGGTTTGGTTCAAGTGGCTAGAAAACCATTTAAATTCTCAATATACTTTCTGTACCAAAAGCTCACGGATAATTCCGCCATGCAGCTGAGAGCCTGACTCACGACGAAATTCTTGCCAGTTGTAGACTTGTTCCTTTTCATTACTAGAACTCGTTCTGTCTTATGTTATTATGTTTTATTATGTTGTAACTGTGGCTCGGAGAGTCATGCTACCACAATGTAAAAAAAATTTCGCCTGCCCAAAAATAAAATAAAAAATACTGCACAATTGAAGAAATTATCATAATTACCCCATTTCGATCAAAGTACAATTATCACCACGCCAAGCTGAAAGGAGAGCATTGGATACACTACAGTAAAATAATTCAAATATTATGCAATTCTTTTCCATTCATCCACTTTGATAATTACATTTCAAGTACCAATGTGACTAAAGTTTTGGGAATGTCATTTACATATCAGGTGGGCCAGGAATTCACCTGTTTATCGACCCAACGACTTTAAGCATTGAAGTGTCTTATGACTCCCATCCTACCAACGCTCGAGAGTTTTCTTACATTTATCTTACAAATATCCTACTTTCTTTAAGAGCGGAGGATTAACCTTTGGACTTCTTTTTTTGAAGCAAATCCGGAAAGAGGACAAACAAAGCTGGAGTCAACTTCACACACATCCTTGGCCTGACATACCTTGCGAGAGGCTCAGAAATGCAGTGATGGCCGCACCATAGACTAGAGCACTACCAAACACAAAGCATACAAAATAAGAAAAGTAAAAGAACCTCAATATATGTGTAAGAGACATAAAGAATTTTCTTCTAACGACCCTCTGTTCAACTTAATTTACTACATTTGATACCTCTGTTTCGAAAGCCCCCATTTCCCTCCAACCCTAAACAAGGGAAATCGTATTCCTCCATTTTTTTTTTTTTTCCAAATCTCTTCGGCCAAACACAGAGTAAATGATTATATGTGACCCCATTACACAGCAAAAGCTTTAATGGAAGTCGAAAGATACAAGATAAAAAGGAACACATTGGAACTTACTCCGGTCTTTCTTTTTCATAGCCAAAATCCATAGCTCCTTTTAATGTCTTTTGGTAAGTTTGTTTCATAGCATCCTATCAATGAAGCAAAAACGCAATAACAAGAATTTAAGCATCTCATTAAAGTTGACAGCAACTGACCAAATGCAACAAAGTGTCACACTCAAGTGTAATCTTTCATGTTGGATTATACAAGCTATACAACATTTGTGTAGATGAATTACCCTGTAGTGAAATACTATCTCATTCAGAGGCCTACAAAATGACCTCTAGATTCCCTCATGAGAGACTAGGCTAATGATATCGTTGACTAGAGCATAGTATTTAGTTTCGCTAAAACATTAGACAGCATGCATGTCAAAGCACCTAAGTAAAATAGTTTAAGAAACTAACTCTTTGTTTGGATACAAGTTGAGGGAAGGGAAGAGGTGGGGAACTAGGGATATTTTTCCTTCCAAAATTTTCTTGGTTCAAAGCATTTTAATTTAGCTTAGAGGGAGAAAAACAGACATGGATCCCTCCATTTCTTGCCAACACAACTTACCAAAGAATCGCACCTGCCCCCTCTTTCCTCAATACCCCTTTATCTAAGTCCGACACTCCGACCAAGCTTTGCTGCCAAATATACATGTATAGATTGAAGGCAAATCGTATATAAGATTTTGTAAGCCAAATCGTATATTTGCTAACCTGTAACTTAGACTCGAACTCCTCAGGGGGCCATTGATTCAGTTCAAGTTCTCCAGCAACAACCTGGAAGTAAACATTGTCTTGATTACGCACAGACAACTATAGATCTATAGGATGTTGATTATGCTTCCTTCGCACATTCCAATAGGGCAACAACATCAGTTCTGATAATTATCTCAGGTAAGATTCATTTTAATGCCTTCACTCTTCAACAACAACAAAAACAATATCACCAAGTGTCGCAATGGCTCTTGTGGCAAAGTAGGGTGGTTGGATGTACACATTCTTACCCATCTGTATTTATCACTGAGGCTGTTTCCAGATGACCCATTATAAAAATTGTGAAGTAAAAGACATGTCTGCTACTTCGAGATACAAGAAAATTAGAGTTCACTGAACAATTTTGCTTTAGTCCATTGAATTCCAAAGCCGAAGAAGAGTGGTTGAGTTTAGTGAACAATTTTGCTTTAATGAGTTTAATCCATTGAATTCCAAAGCCGACGAATAGTGCGCCAGTTTGCACGTTAATATCTACATGCAGCCAAGTACCCCTAGACCGTCGTGAATCCTCCCATGGCTTCTCAGGATACAGAGAAGTCATGAGATCAATAATCTCTTTTTGTGTTTCTTTTACGCAAAAGATAGTTCATTTAATTTTTCCGCATCTGCCAATACCATATCAAGTAAGGCACAATAGTATTCTTACCCCTCCAACACCAGCAGCCATTGCTGGTGCAATCACAATGTTGGCTTTTCGAATGATATCAACAGCTTCAGGAGTACAAGGCATAATAGAACCTGGTCATGCAGTTAAATAAGCATTTTCAGATTGTAAATATTTCAAAAGTATAAGATTTGATGCAAACAGTCATTATATTATACCTTCAACTAACAAACAACAACCAGAATTGACCAAGTTGATGGCATCAGATTGGTCTATTTCATTTTGTGTTGCACATGGAAAAGCAACATCACATCGCTCGGTCCAAGGTTTAGCTTCATCATAGTACTTTGATCGAGCATAGGTTTTAGAATAATCTCTGTTGACACAAATCAAAAGAACATTTCAGAATTATCAAGCCCTTCATGAACTAAAAAAAATTAGCTTTGTTTTGATAGAGGGATTTGGAAGGTGAAGGAGGGGAAGGAAGGGGAATGGTTAGCAAAAGTGAGTTGAACGGAAATAGAGGGGAGGCGAGGGGAAATGGATCCCTTATTTTCCCTCCTACATGTCAAAGTAAAATTCTTTCAACATAGAAAGATTTGGACGGAAAATGACATTGCTTTGTTCCCCGTCCTCTCGTTTGACTTTTCTCTTTGTAGACAAGAAAAGGGTAGATAAATGTTCAAGACATAGGGAGTACCACCTCAAGCTTCTTTCTTGAGCTTTAATTTCTTTTACAAATTGAATCTTCATATAGTCAAAGCCATCCTCATCCACCAAGTAGCCCTTTGAATCTATAAAAAGCGTTCCCGCAACGAACATGTGTACCAACAAAAGCAACATAGTTGAGCGTTTTGGAAGTAATGAAAAGAAGCAGCAACAAACTATCAGCCAAGAAGATCACCATGAAACTCCTGTTCCACAAACTGCTCACATAAATGGAATTTCGGCAATTGGACTCTAATTCAATGCCATCATGAAACAAATTACGATCTGAATATGCACCCCCTTCTTCCCATGTATTCTGTCTATATTTGACTTCGGTGGTCAAACACTGAATTTTGTCCAATTTTAATCTCACAACATAATCTAGACAACTTTATTGAAATGATAATTCAAATAATTGTTTTGATGACTCAAACATGGACAAAATTTAGCTCGCAATATAGCATATATTTAGAAAAATTAACAGTCAAAGTGACGGTGATTGATAACCTAAATTAATGGGAACAGCATAAATGTGACGGAGGAGCTAAATCTCAAGACCTACAAACTAGAAACCAACAAAAACTAACTTGAAAGAATTCTTGCACACCACTACGAGAAAATGTCTCAATTCAAGCAAACTAAGGCATGTTTTGGAATCTACATCAATACAGAATATCACATAGCACATGAATCATGTAATAAAGGATCAGATAGGTAGCCGCCCTAGCCGGTAGGCACAAACATTGTGAATCAGTAAACATGTATCGTAGTCTGATTACCACAACTAACATCAATTAATATTATTATTGACATGATCTTCACAAGTGAAGATATACATGATACACCTCATAAAAACATTTGTCACAAAAATTAAGAGAAAAATTAAGCATTAAACACATACTGCACATTTCATCAAGTAATGGCATACGATTTATCACCCATAAGTTTGTAATATGTACCAGACACAGTGATAGGAATGGCCTCGTAGCCAAGCAACTTCTCTATAACATGGAGTGCAATTTTCCCTGACCCACTGACCACACACCTGAAGAAATAGAGAAGCGACATGAGAAAGGGATACATCTTAAAAAAGTTGTGGGCCAATGTAATCAACAAATAATTCCTATGCCCATGAATACATTTTCTGGTTTCATTAATATGGTTTGTGATGCCACATATTTTATCAACTTGCATAGTTGCATTTCCAACCACATCTTACTATATTCCACAGTTTTTGTGCAAATAAACCCAGACGTTTATTCATGGACAAGGTATTATAGAAATACTGTATCTGTAAAAATTAAATTCATTAATTAAAATTACACACAGCACCTCAAGCCCTTCAATTCTCTGTCTGTCTCTCGTAGAATCAGGTGTGCAAAGAAAGCCTGCGGAACTTAAGAACATTATTGAGATCCAAAATCCACTCAAGAAAACATGACAACTTGTACCCGCTTAAAGAAGAATAGGGGCGAAATAAGAAAATTATCATTCATCGCGAGAAAAACAAGGGGTTTAACAGTATTTACAGGTGCTCTCAAAAGTGTCCCAATTAGCTTAATTCACTGCCACTATACGATGAATTTTATTTTTTCTATACCCCACCCACTTCAGATAAAAGAGGGGAAATGGAACGGAATAAGATTGCGGTCAATAAACTACGAAACAAGCACATTAAACAACATGAAACAATATGAAATGTTTGACAATAAAACAAGGAAAGTCACTTTACCAGCCCATAGCCAGTAGCTTCAGTTCGTAGGCTAGAGCCAGACCACAAAATTCTTGGTCCTGTAAGACAGCCCTGCATAAGAAAGCCATAATGGTATTGATGTGAGTTGTGAGATATTGCTTACTTTTGACAAGGTTAAGTTGCAGACAGTAGCCAAAACCAGATAATCTGAAGAAGGGGGAACAAATATATACATATATGGCTTCTCCATAAAAAATCTATATTAAAGATTCAAGAAAGTTAATAAACGATCCAATGCAAGACAGATTCTCATCAATAAATAACAATTTCAAATCTTGCAAGTACAAACTCGCACTCACAAGAATAGATCAATTACAAATCAAGGACTACAAGCCACCAGCTATTGCTATACTGATGTTTTGGCTAGGAGTAACTCTATTGATAACTAGGGCAATCTCCTTCGTGGTATTGAAGGCAAGTTATTCGGAAGACTCCTCCCAAGTTTGGACTTGTTTCTTTTTTAAATTTTACAGATATTCACGAATTTCTTTTAAAAACACAAAGTCCATCATTATCTATTTTTTTAACTGTCATGTTAGCAAGTACATGTTACGAAGTGTGGCTACTAAATTTCCCTCTTCACTAAACATGCAATTGAGTAAGCTCCTGACTTGGGCTAGAGGACAGAAACAAAAGCCGGCCACGTTTGGATGCCACAAAATTTACGGAATATCAGGTATATTACTTGGATAAGAATGCCCGCTGGTAATGTGTCAAGTCCCTTCTTCAAAGTCTTCTTTGTCTATCTTATTCTTCTTTATTATGGAGTACTTTTGAAAAGGTAAGTAGAACCCAAAATTCTACCATATGATATTATCTGTCCCTCTTCTGTGAATTATTTTAGATAGATGGATTCCACCCAGAAAACTGAATGATATAGCAAGTAGGTTCAGCAAGAGGTTGATTTTTGTCTGCAACTTTCACTTCCCTTTACAACAGTGTAAAATTGTCCAACTAATGTTGTGTACCTGTATTACTCTCCCTCCAAGCCACAGGAACAACTGACTACAACAATTAATACAGATATAAGTATCGCAATGGTCCGTTACCTGAAAATGTCCAGCAAGGCGTCTGTACTGCCCAAAAAGATAACCCATTTCTCGAACACCAACACCCATTTCCTCAGAAGGAAGATCCTACAATATTTGAAGATACACCAAACAAGATTTTACTGCACCAAGTACTCTCGGAAAATTGTCTACCATCAAAACAATATAATGAACAGACATTTTCTTTTTCTTTCTTTTTTGATAAAAGCGAATAAACATTTCATAGTACCTGATCAGGCCCTAAGTATCGATATAATTCATTAATAAAACTTTGGCAAAAGCGCATGATCTGCAGCCATAGACACAAACATTTCAAGTTTCTTCCACCAAAAGGGGAAACAAAAGGTCAAAAACTGATAAGGAGATATTTAGTCAGCACTATAAAACTAGGAAGATAACCACAAACCTCATTGTCACTTTTTCCTTTTGGATCAAAATCACTTCCACCAGCTGCCCCTCCCAGTTTGTATGGAGATAAGGCATTCTTCAAAGTCTGCCCTACATGACACCAAATGTTGTTACCTTGCACCATATTAAACTATCTTTCACAAGGAAAGATAGCTAAATGCAACATATGCAAGTCGTTTTTAGTGAGGAAAAAGTCAAATGGTGCTAATCCATTGAAATGGAGGGAGTGTTTGATTTATCTAGTTTTAGCACTTTTCCCCTTGTATGTTTGATATAGGATCAAAAAAATGAAAATGCTAAACAAGAAATATTACAACTAACCATCAAGGATGGACGGAGTGTTTGATTTATCTAGTTTTAGCACTTTTCCCCTTAAATGTTTGATACAGGATACGAAAAAAAATGAAAATGCTAAACAAGAAATATTACAACTAACCATCAAGGATATATTCCTCAAATATCATACTAACAATAAAGTAGATTGCTAGTAGGACTCGGTTAGAAGTACCCGACACGGGTGCGTGTCCAAGTGTCGGATTCGACTATTTTATGGGGAGAAAAATCATGTATTTGGTCTAACATGATGTGTCTGAGTGTCCTACCCAAGTTCGAGTGTCAAGTGTCCGACACGAGTAAACGGGGTAATATTGAAGAGAAGCATTTTATCAAATCAGTAATAAGAACGGATGCAAATATTGCAAGACACGTTTATCCATTTCTAACTTTTTTCTTGTTTGTGAAGGTTGAATGAGAGGGAAAATAGTCAAAACCTGCTAGTCGCACAACATATACCTGCTCAAATGCGAGGAACTTTGCAATACTTAAGTTCATTAATGGGTGGAAGCGTATTCCTCCCCTGCAAGGACCTAGAGCCTGATTAAACTGCACTCGAAACCCTCGATTAACATGTGTTTCACCGAGGTCGTCAACCCATGGAACTCGGAAAATAATTGTTCGTTCAGGTTCAAGCAAACGTTCGATGATATTGACATAACTGAAAGGAAACAATCACAAGTTCACTACTAAAATACTGTGATTATGTCTTCATTGGTGTACACCACAATGATAAATCCAAGGGACTCACTGTGAATTCTTTGCAAGCACTCTTTCCATACAATGGGCCGCTTCTTGGACTGATTGAATAAACTCAACTTCATGAGGATCTCTTTTCAATGCAGCTTCAACAATTGATCCAGTTGTTTTGGACATCAAAGCTATGTGTCGTAGATAACATCAAGCAAAAACCAAAGCCAAAATAAAATTAGCCAAGGTAAAACTTAATTAACATGATCTAGTGATACAAAGTGTCAAATAACACGGGATCCTATCTCCCATACGTATTATTTAGCGTAATCTCACTCTAACGCATGATGGAAGAACCGTCCACCTAGAGTAGCCTACAATGTTACCTTTCTATCATGCTACACAATAAAGCATCGTGCATGCGCACACAATAAAATCAACTAAATTTACTTTATGAACAATCCAACAGATCCTCAAAACATGATGGAAGATATGTGAAGAAGGGGAAATTAGGTCATAGAAAGTAGAAACTATGATCTCCTACACACCAAATGTTCTATATTACTGTGACGCTTCACTTTGGGGCGCGTGTAGTCCGTGTACACTTGAAGTATCCGACACGATACGAAACTTCGACGCTTCCTTGTAGACCAAAAATTGAAATATTCGCGGGAAAATAGTCTCCGACAACTGTGTCGTGTCCGACATTTGCACTCGAGTCAGACTAACATAGCTAAATATTACCACACTGAAACGGCTATAACAGGACAAATATTTGATATTCTATGATATCAAAGATGCAAAGTCTCACTTAGACAACAAATATTTCCGGAGAATAACTAATATGTTTAGCACATCACTCGACAACCTGGCTAGCATTAATATGCAGAAGTGAAAAAACCACTAACCTTTTACATAAATGGGTTTTTCAACTACAATTTTATCCTTGGAAGCCATCTGCAAACGAACAGCTTCTTTATGTAATAGGCTGTTATTATGCTCTTCTAGAGCACTCATCTGCATATTTCTACTGCCTTCATTTCCATAGGGGTTCCTCCTATGCTTCCTTCCATATTCCCGACAAACCGAACAAAATATCCTCGCTGATCCATCTTTTACATCAACATATGCCCATTTGTAAGTATCAGCCCACTCCTCCCTCCACCTTTTGACAACCTTTTTCTTCTTTTTCAATGGTTGACTCTTTGACACATCTTGATCATCACTCTGAAGTGTGGGCATCATTACCATTTGCTTTGTCTCATCTTGCTCAGCTGATGGCTCATCTTGAGAAGCGCTAACAAGTGTGGTGTTCCCAAATGTTGGATTATAATTGTCACTAACTCCGATTTCTAAATCTATTTCTTCTCCAACCCCGAGTTCCCTAACTATTAACTGATGCCTCTGATGTAGTAAATCGATGTCCTCTATTGAAGAATTCATCTCTAATCCACTTACTGGAAGTAACATTCAGCATGTCAATCTAAACCTCGCTACAACGTCTTTTGCTCGGCCCAAAGACCAACTAGCCACTGCATGCAGCACGCTCAACTCAGCTGCTGCAAATACTCAGCGTGTCTACTGACACAAGTAACCAAATGCAAACCTGGATGCACATTAATACATAAGGTGAGTATAGCACAGCTCCATAAGTGAAAGAGGGTCTCATGCTAACACAATGTGAGACCCAACACATCTGACAATCAACTTTACCCATTAACCAACTAACTTAAAAAAATAACTACCCAACTAATTCTCATATAGGTTAGTCTCGCAAAAAGATTATCACAGGACCATCTCATACGATAATTTGTGCATAAACATGCTAAATTCACCAAACACATCAAGCAACAAACTTGCGAATTGCCACCAATTTTATCAATTTATCATTACCGTAAATATCAATTCATTATCATTCACCAAGAGTCACTAAAGCGAAACCCCGCCTCAACCTCCATCACTTACAAAATCATAAGCACAACTCAATTGCTTAAAACTAACAAGACAGTACTTGCATCAACACAGAAGTACAACCAGTATAAAAACGGCTATAACCAGGGGTTTATAGTAAGGAAGCGACAAATTCCAGCAGGGGCGAACTAGTCATACAATAAGCTAAATTACGAAAAGTTCAACAATTTTAACAAAAAAATTCTCGTTCAGCGTGAGCGAGCGCACCTGCTATCACCCTAGTTCCATCACTAAACATAAACCAGAAAATTAAGGTCAAAATTAACATCAAATTTCATAGGACAAACTATTAATTTCAACCAGCAAATCAAAATTACTATCTAACACAATCTATGTTCATTGTATCAGATAATTTTATAATCAGGTAGCAAAATTTACATACTACATAAACTAAAATACTCAAATTACATTCATAATATTAAGTGCCCACAAAATAAAATAAAGAATAAATTGGAAAACATACCTCAAAATTCAAAGGAAAGATCAAAACTTCGGGAATTTGAGTGATTTATCAACTGGGTATCTCTATTTTGGGATTAATTCAATGTTGAAGATTAAAATTAAGAAACTTTGATCTACTTGTTGAATTTTAATTGCTCTTGTAATGAAATTTTGACCTTTTTAATTGTAAGAGATCTTAATCAAAAGGAATATTATGGAAATATTATGGATTAATTGCTAAAACATGATTTTGGAATTGGAGAAAGATGGGGTGTAAAGTGTAATGGAATAATAGAAGAAGGCCCGACAGGGAAAATGTTTCCTTATTCGGGCACAGGAGCTTTCCTGCTTTGCTGCTTTCATGATTTTTGATTTTTTTTTTTTTTTTTTAAATGGAGTTATTATTTACCTATTCTAATACTAGAAGGGTGGTGATCATTCATATACATAATTAACTCAATCATGGATATAGATGATTACACAAATTATTGGGGTCGTTTGGTTACCACTTGGAAAACACAGGCATTAGAAAATCTCATGAATTTAAAAAAACAAAGTTGTTTGGTTGCCATTTTTTGGGGAGAATGTAGGAATTGTAACTTCCTAGGAACTTTCAATGCCTACATAATGTGGGAAGTGGCTTACCTACTCTCCCCTTGGTCATTGGAAGTTCCTGTGGAATTCAATTCCTACATGGGCAACCAAACGATTTTGACAAATTCACCCGAATTGGATGATGGAATTAAATTCCTATGAATTGTAAGTTCCTAGGAAGTTAAAGTTCCTTGATCAACCAAACGACCCCTAAGTTTTCAAATAGCATAATAAAGAATAAAGTTCGACATTTTAATTTTTAAAAAATTAAACGACAATTAACAAATCAAATTACATACTAAATTTAAATTATCGGCGTTTTTTTGTTAGAGTATGTTGAACGACAAATAAAAATCACATCACTCTAATTTTCCATCGTTCATAAATGCAATTATTTCCTTTTGTTATAAACTTCCTCAATTTCATTAAATTATTATATACAACTATATATACAATATAATTTAACGGC